>CAUYQV010113372.1:0-26624 GCA_963574575.1 Galagoides demidoff
TTCCTGGTTAATTTTTCTTTTTTACAGTTTTCGGCCAGGGCTGGGTTTGAACCCACCACCTCCGGCATATGGGGTTGGCGCCCTACTCCTTTGAGCCACAGGCACCACCCCTCCTGGCTAATTTTTTATATTTTTTGTAGATAGAGCAGTCTTGCTATGTTGCCCCAGCTGGTCTATAACTCCTGGCCTCAAATGGGATTACAGTTGTGAACTACTATGCCCAGCCTGAGAATACTCTGAAGCATCTTAAGGAGTTATGTTTATGTGGCTGGCAGAGCCTTTTTTCCACATTTATTTATTCTAAATCTGTAGCAGTTTCTGTTAAAGATTTGTTATTATTGCTTTGAAACCTCCAGACTGCCACTATATTTGACTGCAGTCATGTTATAGTCAGGAATATTTTCAAAAACTCTTTGTAAGATTCAAATTATATATAACGCAGCCCTTTGTATGCAACTCCTTATTTACTTTTGAAAAACTGTCTTCGTTTGCCATTATTGTTGGATTATTCAGGTAATATATACTCATTCTAAATACATGCTTTAAAAAAAGGACACAGATGAAATTAAAAAATTACCCATAATCTTCCCTGCATAAAGATAAACACATTTTGGTAAATGTTCTTTTTCCTTGTACATAGATATTTAGATTATATTATTATAATTCTGTTAATAAAAATATACATATTGTTTTCATACCTGCTTCTTTTCCTCAACACCCTACTGATCACTTTTGATTTAAAAAAATGTCAAGTTACACCAAGCTTTATAAGGCTGTATTCTACTATGTGGCTATATCCTAAGTCATTTAACCAGTTTGCTAAAGATAAACATTTAAATTGTTCCTGTTTATTTTTAAAGTGAGGGGGGTTAACTGATCAAATCTTAATGTGAGTTTATAGTGAAGATCATCTCTTATTTACGTTTAATCTGATATCACCACTGATACTACTTCCACTGATTCACCACGTGACTATACAAACTGAAAAGCCTTTTTTAAAGACTGTTGTTCTTTTTGTTCTTAAGAAACAGACGTCTGCCAGCATGTAGAGAATGATGCCATCTCACTGCTTTCCAGTATGAAATTTACATTTATTGACTATGAGATCAGCATCTCTTAAAACAAGTTTTAAAACTGAAAAGCTTACACATTTCTAAATGTACATTAAAGATTTTATCAGCTGGGTGTAAAGACTCACACCTGTAATCCTAGCACTCTGGGAGGCCAAGGTGAGAGGATCACTTGAGCTCAGGAGTCAAGACCAACCTAAGCAAGAACGAGACCCCGACACCTTCCAAGGAAGACAGAAACTTCCAGTTACCACTTATCTAACAAACTTCCATCCACTGTGTGTCAGGCTGTTTGTGAACAGATAAAACAGATAAATGTTGCCGATATGCTCCAAGTCTTAGGGGAGATCAACACAGATTTAAATAATAAAATAATGCCACAAGGTGGGAAAGGCGACAGGAGGAAAACAAAGCGTGCCTAGGGTTACCTCCAGGTCAGAGCACCAGGGGAAGGAGGTTTTTTTTTTTAGGAAAAAAGCAACATTTGAGCCAAACCTTGGATATACACAGAAAATGAAAAAGGTCAGTAAGATAAAAAGATGTGTGAATTTGGGCCCTGGTGAGTTGGCTCACACCTGTGATCCCAGCACTGTGAGAGACAGGAGGCTCACTTGAGGTGAAGAGTTCAAGACCAGCTTGGACAAGGGTGAGACACACCATCTCAAAAAGAAAAGATAGGCAGGGATTTGAAATCAGACTCCCAACTGATAAAATAATTTCAAGTTTTCGGGAAAATTTCAGAAGTCTTTTGATATTTATCTGGAAGATGAGCAAAAATTTTAAAACTGAACATATACTTTAATGTGTCTGCAAAAATGTACAGAAGAATGAAGATACATCCTAATCTTCATCCTGTGACAGTCTAGCACCATGAATTCCATTACAGAAACACTCCTTACTCAAGGGCAGGTACTGCAAACATCGGTCTTTACATGAGGCCCAACTGCTGGGAATACAGGGCTGGGGGTCATGTGACCGCAACTGCACTCCATCACCGCCTTCTCCTCCCTCTCCTCAGAGTCCACTGGCTGATAAACAACAATAGGAATAATAACTGACCTTGACCAGAAGCCAAAGGATTCAAAGGTCTTTTAATTGTCTGTGGCCTAGAAAAAAAAAAATAACCAGTCATGTTATAATTATTTAAATAACATTATCTCAGAAAGTTGCTTAAGGACCACATCTGAAATTTAATTGTCTTATTATGATCATAAAAGATTCAGTTCCCTCTAATTGCTGTAAAGGAGGGTGGCTGTTCTTTGTCTCAGCGATAATAGTTCCTCATCATTCCCAGTGTAGCAGCCACTAGGTCATTTCCCAATCAGGTCTCCAAGCAAAGGAAGAAGTAGTATCAGTCAAGCTCCATCCTGGAGTCACTGGCAGGCCTGTGTACGCATCATAGATACATATCTGCATATGTGTGTGTTTGTGGGACACAAAATGTTCCCCTAATTGAAAGACAAGTAAGCAAAAAATACTCAATACAAGCATTAAATTAAAAAGTGGACAAACAGTGTGGGTAGATTATCCCCACTCAGGTGCCCTTAGATGCTTTTTGCTTTCCGGCCAAGTCTATGATGACATAAATAAAAGGTTCTCTTTTTTTCATATAGAAAAAATGGTAGTTTTCTTGAGAGCTAATGTCACTAAATTGCTTTTAAATCCCAGAATAAACATGCATTAGTATTATTTGTAAAATGGAGCGATTGCGTGAATTTCCATAATTTAAAGTTTAAAAACATGCACAACTGGAGATATTGAGAGCAGAACATGTAAGCTGTATTCTAACATACTCAGTATAATTAACTTAGTGCCTCAGACATTGTTTATAGTGTTAGAAATTATAGGAATCAGGACATGAATTAGTTTAGGAAGAGGCTACAAAACTAAGATAAATCTGACAAGCCCTTCTTGGACGCTTTTAGTTCCCATTAAAAACAGCAACAACAAAACCTTTAAAATAAATCTCAAAGTCAGTAAAACTAAAACAACAAAACCCTTAAGTCAATAAACCAAGAGTTCCTAATAACAGTCAAGAGAATTTAAATAAAACACATCACGGCTCGGCGCCTGTGGCTCAATCGGCTAAGGAGCCAGCCACGTACACCTAAGGTGGTGGGTTCGAATCCCCAGCCCGGGCCCGCCAAACAACAACGATGGCTGCAACCAAAAAATGGCCGGGCGTTGTGGCGGGTGCCTGTGGTCCCAGCTACTTGGGAGGCGGAGGCAGGAGACTCGCTTGAGCCCAGGAGTCGGAGGTTGCTATGAGCTGTGATGCCATGGCACTCTACCCAGGGGGACAGCTTGAGGCTCCGTCTCAAAAAAAAAAAAAAAAAGTATAAAGAGCAAAGAAATAAATCTCCAAGTATAAAGAGCAACAAATCTCCCTGCTCCTTTTTTATTGGGCTTTACAATTAATTTCTAAATCTCTTAATTCATACTATATATGCTCTCCCTGACCAATTCATCTTCTCTGGGGGCTTTCAAGTGCTTTATCTCTGCCGATGGCTCATACATATTTCTAGTGAAGGTCATCTTCAGAGTTCCAACCTTGACACTCCCACACTACAGAATGGTACCCATACACCTCATCACTCAAAATACAAGTCTGAATTCACCTTCCTTTTCAAAATAAGTCCCACTTTCTCCATGTCCTTATTTAACTTAATGATATACCATTTCATAAGTTAACAATCCTGAGGGTCACTCTAGACTCCTTCTTCTCCCAGTCCTGCCACATTTAATCAGTGGCCACCAGGCCCTTTGATTCTTACCAAATGATTCCTAGTCTTTAGAAAGTACATTCTTCCTTCCTGGTTTCCTTGCTTCACTGCTAGATTTTCACACATGCTCAAGAAAGACGAATTATATTTATCACAAATGCAGTATAATTCTCTAATTCTTCAAAAGTTCCTCATTACTTATAAGACAAAATCCAAATTCTTCAGATTGATGTACAGAAGCCTTCCATGACCTAGCCCTGCCTATTCACCAGTCTCATATCTTACTCTCCTTATTCACACACCCTATAATCTAGCAACTGATGACTTCCTTGACATTTCACAAAGGTGCTAAGTTCCCTTGGCCTCTGCTTTTAACACACTATTCCAATCCTAGAACCTTCCATCCAACCTCCCTATCTTTCCTGTTCCATTCAAACATTAAGATATCTATGTTTTCCATCAATGTTACATGAGGCTATCCACCTCATAAAATTGTCAAGAATATTAAATGAGAGCTTATGATGTACCACCCAACACAGAACCTGACACCACCTCCCCTGAGTGCTTTTTGACCAACACCTTTGAGCACAGTGTACAAAATAACAGTTGTTTTCTTTTAATTCCCACTGCTTTGTAAGTTGACATTCATTGCACTAACATATAGAACAAAAGTGTTCAATAGATTTGTTGCATACAGGAAAATATAAACTTCCAGTTCCTAGCATAATGCAGAGAACTGGAATTGTATGACAACTGTTAAAACTGACAACACTGAGCATTTTTTTATAAAAATACTGATGCTGTAGTAGTTTAATTCTCATAAATAGCTTATATTTTTAAAGAATAAACATTTTAAAATTTTTTCTATAGAAGCATATTCTAGATCAGTGGTTCTCAACCTTCCTAATGCCACGACCCTTTAATACAGTTCCTGTGGGTTGAGAACTGCTGTTCTAGATGGATGTAATTTATAGTTCCAAGAAAATCAATTCTTAAGTGCTCTTTCCTATTCTCTAGCAGTGCTGTAATTTTTGCTTATACAAAATGATCAGAGGCTCAGCGCCCGTAGCACAGTGTTTACAGAGCCGGCCACATGCACCAAGGGTGGTGGGTTCAAACCCAGCCCGGGCCAGCTAAGCCGTGACAACTGCAACCAAAAAAGAAAAATAGCCAGGCATTGTGTTAGGCACCTGTAGTCCCCGCTACTTGGGAGGCTGAGGCAAGGGAATTGCTTAAGCCCTAGAGTTTGAGGTTGCTGTGAGCTATGCTGCTATGGCACACTACCAAGGCTGACATAGTGAGACTCTGTCTCAAAAAAAGAAAAAGATCAGAAAGGTGTATTGGTTAACCAGTAAGTCCTAAGAACAATTATTAAGACAGTGAAATTTTTTCAAATGGGCCCTTGGGCAAAATAATCTGTCTGTATGATGACTGTTAATGTGTGTACATGCCTACTCAGGTATGTTTAAGTGCCTGTTAGCACATGTACATGGCTCGTTATGGAAGTTTTGAGGAACACACAGAAAATGTAAAACTCATGTTGACAGAAAGAAATGAAGTTCTCCCATTGACAATGATAAGCCTAGCAAGTTGAAACTTGCACAGATAAATCAGAAAGGACACTATCAACCATACCATGTTTTTTGGAAGTGAAGTAATGGACCATAACACAGTCCATCTCAAAACTTTCATAGTGGCCTGAGTACGTATAGCGTACAGAAACAAATATCAAACTACTTTATGTACTTTTTGCTGAAATCAGACTATCAACAGAGATATGCTACAACATTGTTTACTGATGAATACTACAATGGTATCAAATGACTCATAAGAACACCAGCCCTTTTATAGTTTTTTTTTCTTGAGATAGAGCCTCAAGCTGTCTCCCTGGTTAGAGTGCCATGGCGTCACAGCTCACAGCAACCTCCAACTCCTGGGCTTAAGGGATTCTCTTGCCTCAACCTCCCAAGTAGCTGGGACTACAGGCACCCGCATCAACGCCTGGCTATTTTTGGTTGTAATTGTCATTGTTCTTTGGCAGGCATGGGCTAGATTCAAACCTCTAGTGTATGTGGCTGGCTGGCGCCTTAGCCACTTGAGCTACAAGGGCCATGCCCCTTTCCTAGCTTTAAATTTAATTTTCAGCAGATTATTAACAAAAAAAAAAAAATTCAAATTTGAAACATGCAGTTATATAGCTATAAACTATAAACAAAAGTGATTAACATTTGCAGATGATATTCTTGAAATGAGGAAACATTAATAGAATGAAAAATTCGGTCTCCTAACTTTAAACAGTGAAAAATGCTGAAATATAATTTTGTGAATTTATAGAACTTAATGAGCAAAATGCACTAAATTTCTATTTAGAGTTTAAAAAGTAAATGAAAACTTATTTAAAACTCATTTTTAGGGTTCTATTACAGTTGATACCATTCTTTTGAACTGCTAATATAGTATCTAAAAATTCTAAGAATACTTTAACCTACCTATGTCATTTCCGGAGGAATAGCTACCATGACTTTCTGTCTCCTCCAGTGATAGTATCTTGAAAGACGCTAAAGGAGTAGAACCTGGCTGAGTAGAGATCATTCCTCGGAATCGTGTTACTGTCCACGTCCGAACATGATTGTTATCTGCACAGACTAGGAGAGAAAGACAATCCAAAACAGTTGTTCAATACAGACTAAAACGTACCACCAAAATCACTTTTATAAATACATTTCAACTTTTTAACAACAGACTGCAGTAAATTTTAAGTGGCAAATGATACATTTATCTTAAAATTATTTTTTGTAGCTAGCTAACAAAATGAGAGAAGTGAAAAAATCTTGATGCAAATGTAAGGTATGTAAACTTATGAATTCTTAGAAAAATGGCCTACAGGATATAAAAGGTTAAAAATAACATTTGTATAACCAAGAAAATGGTGACCATTATACTATTCTATGGCTAAATAACATAGTAAACAATTGTCTAAATTATTTTTTCTAATAAAAGAAAGTTTTTGCTTATGTTACTCAATATTAAAAAACCTAGACCAGGAGTTACTAAAAAGTTGTGCTACATTAAGGAAGATTAAAATTCTGTACTAAAGCTGAGCATTATTTTTATATAAACTAAGAAAGCCCACATTAAGAAACATGCTCCAACTAGTTTTATTCATTCTTTAAATGAAAATAGTATTAACTACGTATATATTGAGATATCTCCTATCTTATTTCTATTTTTTTTGTCTGAATACTCTACTAGAAAATAATACACCAAAAATGTATCATCAGTACAAAAATTGTACTTTTTGTCATATTTTATAAATGTACTAATTTGCCATTTATAGTAATTTCAGGATATTTGTTATTAGCAATGAGTGATGACTCACTGGTAAACACTAAGTACTCAAAATTTCTTATACACATGTAATAAAATGTCACAGTTACGCATTTTAAACACAACTTTAGAAATGAATTTTATTTTGGCAAATAGTAAGAAGCAACATTTGCATATATTTTTTCTTATGTAACAGAATTTTCAATTCTCAGATTGGAAGTTTTCTGGTGAAAAAGGGGACATTTAGTTCTAGGCTATTTAGTTTCATGGGAAATCATTTCCTAAATTCACTAATAAGCTTCCTGGGATTTAGGAAAATAAATATTTCTGGCTGATGCACCTGGACAATTATGCCAATTTTGTTAATATAAGATTAATCAGTATCTGAAGTTTTTATATAAGGCACTAATAACACATACTTAGAAAAAAGAATGTCACTACATAGTGTTCTTATCCACCAGGTGGCAGAGTAACATCAAAGAACATACATTTAAAAAAAAAATCTGAATTTTTTGTTAAACTTGAGTATTTTTCTCGACAAATTAAATTTCAAACTTACACAAACTATTTGATGTTAAAATACAAATTTTACTCATTAGTTTTTTGGCATCACATCCTCCAATAACATTATAATCATCAAAATAATAGCATCAATACTGAGTATCTCTGAAACTGTCATGTAAAAATCACAACAACCTTGCAAAACAGTAGAGGATGAAACTGCCTTACTTTATACACCATTTATTCAGCATCTTTCATGTGCTAGGAACTAGCTATATGCTGACTGAAGGGTGGCGAACAAAGTTCCTGCTATACTAGAATTGCTAAAAGAGAGAGATACATGATAAACAAACAAACAAAAAGATTCAAATAAATGAATATTTGGTCTATGAAGTAAATAAACTAAGTAACTGTTAGAGAAAGTTATCGTTAGGCCAGTTTAGGTCACAGAGGGCCCCCTGAGAAGGCATTTGAAATGGGACATGAATGACAAGCAGCAGCCAAACGAATATCTAGGGACAAAACATTTCAAGCAAAAAGAACAAGAGCTAACGGTTCTAAGGCATTTTTAGGAAACAGAAAAGCCAACAGGTCAGACTGTCACAAGCAATAAGAAAAGTGGCATGGGGAGTTGGGTAGACAGGATCTAGAACAAGAAGAGACGCAGCCACTGATAGACACTTAAACTTATTCCAAATACCACTGGAAGCCACTGGGAATCTCACCTGGTTCCCTTTTCTGGAAGCTAATTCTGGCTGCTTTGTGGAACATGTACCACAAAGAGACAAGATGAAAATACAAAGAGTAGAGAAGTTGCTACAGTACTCTAGGTGAGAAATGATGATTTGAGCTACTAGGCTGCCTGCAATGAGAAGTGATGAGATTTTTGACATAGGCTACAAAGCCAATGGGACTTACTGAAGGAGTGCACTATGTGGTGGGTGTCAGAGAAAGGAAGAAGTCAAGGATGATCCTTAGATTGTTTAAGTATCAGATGGTGATATTGAATTTTAAGATTAAAAGTTCTATTTTGTCCAGCTTGAATCTGAGATACCTGTTATATACACAACCACAAGTATACGCACATTTGCAAGTCTCTGGATGGTCTCACATGGAGAAAAAATCTGGGAGACACTGGCATATCGACGGTAATTACTATTCCAATCACCGGGGAAAGTACAAAGAACACAGAGTCCAGGAAAAGAGCTCAGGGCAATCTAATGCTTAGCAGTTGGGCAAAAGAGGAAGAATCAGCAACAGAGGGAGAAAGGCTCCTCAGCAGGGCAGGTGAACGATGCTTGATGAAAGCCTAAAGAAGACAATGCTTTAGGAAGGCATAACTATCATTATAACCCTATTAGACATTCTGTAAAAGTACATTCATTCTTTTATCCACGGACAAGATCTTCCAGCCCCCCACTAACACTTAATCAGACTGAGAATCCTTCAATGAAGATGCACCACCTTTTAGGCAGTCTTCATATAAACATATCTGATTTTAAGTCAGGCAGGAAATGCTCTCCAACAGAGTTAATGTAAGACTCCTCTAAAAAGCAGGGGGATAGACCTGACTCACCATTCAATTTTCAAAAAGGCTTTTAAAAGTCACTTATCATACATAATGAATTTCTTCAGTGGAATTTTACTTTGTGATAAGAAAACCTAAATTTTTAAAGTTTTTACTTGACTACAAGGGACTGTAAACCCACAAAAAAGGGTTTCTTCAGATAATCTCTATACATTTTAATATTTATATAAGATGATGAAATATCAAAATATGCATCTACATTTACAACTTTAGAATTAAACCCTAAGATAATCAAATTTTTATTAAAAGTGAAAATTTTTCCTACTAAAATTCCTCCCAAAAGGGTCATAATAAATATCTCTCAGTAAAACATGCCAAGAGAACAAAATATTAGACTAGAGAATAAATAAAAGATTTTATAACTCCTAAATTCATATATACTACAACCAGTCAAAATCAAAGACATTTTTAAAACCCAGTTATATCATTTCTTCAGTTGTTAAAGTTTTCTACCATTGAAATATTTTTCTCAAATAATACATTCTTTTAATTTGTAGTACAGAAAATTACACAACAGGCAAAGTTCCTTACCAATATTAATACAATCATTTTACCTGATACAAGATGCTTCTCTGACAGCATGATTTTTGTAACAGGACTTCGGTGAACAGTGAAAGTCTGAAAAAGCTGAGGACCTGACCCAACTGTCTCTGGGTGTTGTACAATCACTCGTACAGCTCCAGAGCTTGTACCGTAGGCAATCTCAATCCAGTTACCACTGACACCTACACAAGGTCAGACGTTGAAAAATGATGTATTTATTAGGTGATGACGGTGAGAAGCTTCCCTATGATAAAGGGGCAGAGCTGCCTTCAGTGCCTCTATTGGCCAAAAATTCAGCTGAGCAATCTTAAGACTTCTGTGACCACACTAAAATCATTATTTCTTTTATAAATCTTTTCCTAACCTTCACTCCAAGACAGAACTCCTCTCCTCCTCCCTTGTACTCTGCATTAGGTTCTATCACAGCAGCTATAAAACACTTATCCCCTATTTATTTCCATGTCTATTACCTCTATTCCTTATTGACAGAGGCTAAATCGTCATCTTTTTACTGCCACTTTACTGAGTGCCTGAGACATAGTAGGTACATAACACGTGTTAAAAGAATTAATAAATCTGCCACATCAAAAACACAACTGAAACAGAATAGTATTGTGAAAGCAAAATTCCATGTTACTTTTAGCCTCAAATTATCATCTGTTTCACTTTTACTATAATACTGAATCATCTTTAAAAAATCAAATATCATGTATCCTATTTTACAGTTTTACAACACGGAACTATGGAAAAAACGTACCCATTACCCTGTTGACATTACATTTAACCTGTTGCCTCACGTAAGGCTCAGCTGTGGCTTTGTTTTTCTTAAAATAGACTCCATCATAAATTTAAATATAGGATGCAGCTCCATGACCTGTATTTTTAAAACCTTCACAGACAGAGAACCTCTTAGCTTTATTAGCTGTTCTAACTTTACTAACTGGTTTACCTCAAAATATGAACCAAAGGGAATATGAACAAAATATGAACAAGTCATGGAAACGTTTCCTATAACCTGAAAGATGATCTAGTTTTCCAGTCCCCCAGCCACCACAGAAGCGTTTTGATTCATAAACCTTTTCCAATTTTATTCCCACTTTTTAATTCGAATGCAAACACAAACCAACAAAAGTCCCCACATCTCACTCTAAAGCAGGGGTCAAGAAACTTTTATACGAAGTCAAATAGCAAACAATTTAAACTTTACATGCTATACTGTCTTTTTCACAACCTCTAAAAATTGTCACTGTGGCACAAAAGCAGCCACAGAAAATAGGTAAAACTATTAACAAAAACAGCTAGCTTGTCCTTCAATTGCTGTTCACTGACCCCTGATCTACAGCAATACAGTTTAAGCCCTACTATGGTTTTATTCAAAATTTATCAGTATAGGCTTGGCACCAGCCACATACACCAGAGCTGGTGGGTTTGAATGCAGCCGGGCCTGACAAACAATGACAACTACAAAAAAAAAAAATAGCCAGGTGTTGTGGCAGGCGCCTGTAGTCCCAGCTACTTCAGAGACTGAAGCAAGATAATGGCTTTAACTCCAAGAGTTTGGGGTTGCTGTGAACAGTGATGCCACAGCACCCTACCCTGAGGTGACATAGTCAGACTCTGTCTCAAAAAAATTATCAGTATATACTTCTTTCATACTAAATTGTAACAATTTCCTTTAAAAAATTCAATAAAATGATAATCTTATATAAGTAACATTCAAACCTATTAGGTATTAACATGCTAATATTTCTTACAATTCTTTTCACTACAGACACATTTTGAATTTCTCAGTTATATGAGAATTTTGCAGTTCTCAAAAAGGGCCAGATTAGTTTTACCTGGTTACATAATGAACTAATGAATACAATGTGTTCTCACAAAGCTTTCAGGCATTTATAACAATTGACCATGTACTAACTTGTTTTGGGTGTGAAGTAAACACTCAGAGCAGTAATAGCATCATTTGAAGGATCATGATAAAGTTCAGTTACAAGAAGATCATTATCTTTCATTCGCAAGGGGAATTTCTGCATGTCTAAAAAATAAAGCATTTTTAAATAGCGTTAAAATAAATAGCTCAGCTATTTAAAACTCTAAATAATTATTTGTTCTCATTTTAAAAACTGCATTAAGTAGGTCCATTTTTGTGTCAGAACACTTACCTATGTAATATATTGATCCATTGTTACATCCCAAGAGAAGGAATGACCCAGCAGTGTCATAACTAGTTATAGGAACAACGTCTTGAACCTGATGTAGTGAGATTATTATTAGTTAGATAGTAATTATAATTTCTACTTTCTGTTCAATTTCCTCAAAACATTAACTTTTTGACAAAAAGGCAACAAACATTCAATTTTGGTAGAACTTAGAAAATAAACTTTCTTTCAGTGTGCATGTGTGGATGGCACACACATAGGCCACAGAAAATTCTCAAGAACCATCAACACAGTTTCTTAAAAAAAAAAATTTTAATTATGTTTCCCGTAACAGCACTTTCCGTTTTCAAGTTAGATGGGTATCTTTCTTTTCTGCACACGATTTCTGCACTGGAACTGGAAGGCCAACTCCAACTAGGTCTCTTTCTTCCTTTTTTTCTCGAACAAGAGATTAAGTGGACTTGTCCAAAGTCAAACAATAAGGGACAGAATCAGAACCCACGAACAGAGCAAATGATTTCCAGACAGCCCTTGCTCCCTTGATAGTTTACTACAACTTTTTTGAAAAGGCAGCAGCATTCTCTATTTTCATGCTCCTTACTAAAAATTTTTACCTGTTTTCTAGAAAATGGCAAGGCAAAGTCTCATATGCATTTTTTCAAAATACTGGAATAAAAAAATGCTTTTCTAGGTAGGTCTATTTACTTTACAAATTAATAACTTCCTACACTTATGCTAACAGTAAAAGAAAAGGGCATGCATTTCATTATAAAATAAAATTTAAAAAAACAACAACAATAAATGTTTGGTAGAATGGTGGCAATACGTGAAATCATGATGAACTTTCCCTATTTATAGTCAGGCCAGAAGTGCATGTGAAAACTTCACAGATGACATTTAAATGAAATACTAGACAACAAGTTTTTCATACATCATACAAGTCAAAAAAAGAGATTTCTAATAATTTATAAATTAAAAATATTAAAGGATCTTTTAAATTTCATACACTGTATTTGTTTTTCATTAAAAAATTACAATCTAAACATTATCTGTCTAAAATGCAAATACTTTTTATGCATTAAGCAAGTACTAGACTGAAGGTAAGGGATGTGCGATGCCATTTTTGCTCTCTAGCAACTTATAAACTTGTGAGAAAAGGCTTTGCAGTGCTGTCGCTCCTTATAATCGTCTTGTATCTGCCATGGTCAACTCCAGCATGTTCTTCGATATTGCCGCCGACGATGAGCCCTTGGGCCACGTCTCCTCCGAGCTGTTTGCAGACAAAGTTCCAAAGACAGCAGAAAACTTTCATGCTCTGAGCACTGGAGAAAAAGGATTTGGTTATAAGGGTTCCTGCTTTCACAGAATTATTCCAGGGTTTATGGCCAGGGTGGTGACTTCACACGCCATAATGGCACTGGTGGCAAGTCTATCTACAGGGAGAAGAAATTTGAAGATGAAAACTTTGTCCTGAAGCATACAGGTCCTGGCATCTTGTCCACGGCAAATACTGGACCCAACACAAACGGTTCCCAGTTTTTCATCTGCACTACCCAGACTGAGTGGTTGGATGGCAAGCATGTGGGCTTTGGCAAGGTGAAAGAAGGCATGAATGTTGTGGAAGCCATGGAGAGCTTTGGGTCCAAGAATGGCAAGACCAGCAAGAAGATCCCCATTGCTGGCTGTGGGCAGCTGTAATACATTTGACTTAACGTTTCAACCACCCAACCATTCCTCCTGTAGCTCAGGAGAGCCCCCTTCTACCCCATTTGCTTGCAGTATCCTGTAATCTCTGTGCTCTCACTGCAGTTCTTTGGGTTGCATATTTTCCTTATTCCCCTCCACGTCTAGATGAATTGCAGAGTTAAGTTTATGATTATGAAATAAAAACTAAATTAAAAAAAAAAAAAACTTGTGAGAAAAAAAAAAGACAGTTACAGTGTGGTAGACACTAAACCAGAGGGTGAAATCAATCACAGAAGAGAAAAGGAGGACTGCCATCTCACTGCAGATGGGAAAGGAGCACAAACCAAGCAAGAGCTCAGAGAGGAAGTAACGCTGGAAAAGCTGACTAGTCAGGCAGGGGAAGGGGAAAGGGAACGTCTGACAGAAAAGAGAGTAAAAAACAAACAAAAGAGCTAAAACTTGTAAATGATTCCTCTAAGCCAGTCTCCCCAACCTTTTTGGCACTAGGCATAGTTTCCTGGAAGATAAAATTTCCACAGACCAGAATTGAGGTGGCGGGGTTGGATGAATGGGGCATGAGGTGTAGCTTCTGCAGTAATGCTGTGCAGCCTGGTTTGTTCCTAACAGGCGGCAGACTGGTACCAGGGGGTGGGGCCCAAGCTGTTCATACACATGACCCTAATTTCTGTATGTGTTACACAGTTAGGAGTTACACTGGAAATAGCTCTGCAAAGAACCAACTGCATCCTAACCTCAGGTAAGGCTTCTGATTAGCATCAGTGTCAACACAGTCTGTGCCAGGTAAACACTTTGGGAGATGGATAAAGAATGGAGGAGAGACTGCTTTATATACCACTAATCAATTTTTTTTCCTTTTATTAAGTCATATACACGTAGATCATGGATACATTTATGCATTTGTGGGGTACAATGTGTCGATTTTTTATACAATTTGGAGTGCTTACATCAAACTACTCAACATAGCTTTCACCTCATTTACTAATTATTATGTTAAGACATTTATGTTCTATTGTTGATAGATTTGACTTGTAACTTGCAATATGCTCCATAGGTGTAGTACCCCCATTTACCTTCCCTCTATCAAACCCCTCCCCCAAGTCCCTCCACTTCTCTCTTTCATCCTGGGCTATAGTTGTGATCTACCTTTCATAAGAAACTATGAGTAATTATAAATTGGTTTCATAAAAGTACTGAGTACACTAGATACTTTTCTTCCATTCTTGATACTTTACTAAGAAGCATATGTTCCAGCTCCAGCCATGTAAACATAAAAGAGGTAAAGTCTCCATTTTTTTAAAGGCTGCATATTATTCCATGGTATACACATACCACAATTTATTAATCCATTCATGGGTTGATGGGCACTTGGGCTTCTTCCATGACTTGGCAATTATGAATTGAGCTGCAATGAATACTCAAGTGCAAGTATCTTTTTTGTAGTGATTTTTGGTCTTTTGGATATACACCTAGCATAGGAATTGCAAGATCAAATGGCAGAATTTAGATCCCTGAGTGTTATACTCTGGTTTCTCTTCAGATCACGTAAATCTTTCACCTTTTACTAAAGATCCCTGAGTGTTCTCCAAACTTCTTTCCAAAAGGAACGTATTAGCTTGCACTCCCACCAGCAGTGCAGAAGTGTTTCCCTTTTCTCCACATCCATGCCATCATCTTTAGTTTTGGGATTTTGTGATGTGGGCTAATTTTCCTGGAGTTAGAGGATATCTCAGAGTGGTTTTGATTTGCATTACTCTGATAATTAAAGATGATGAGCATTTTTTTATGTGTCTGTAGACCACATGCCTCTCTTCTTCAGAGAAGCTTCCGTTCAAGTCTCTTGTTCACAATGAAATGGGATCACTTGTTCTTTTCTTATTAATAAGTTTGAGTTCTCTGTGGATTCTGGTTATCAGACCGCTGTCAGAAACATAACCTGCAAATATCCTCTCCTATTCTGAGGGCTGCCTACTTACTTTACTTACTGTGTTCTTGGCAGTGCAAAAGCTTTTTAGTTTGATCAGATCACAGTAATGTATTTTTGGTATTGCTTCAACTGCCCAGGGGGTCTTCCTCATAAAGTTTTTGTTTAGGCCAATTTCTTCAAGTGTTTCCCCTGCACTCTCTCCAAGAATCTTCATAGTTTCATGTCTTAACTTTAAGTCTTCTATCCAATGAGAGTTAATTTTTGTTTATGGTGAAAGGTGTGCATTCAGTTTCTGTCTTCTACAAGTCACCAGCCAATTCACCCAGCACCATTTGTTAAATAGGAAATCTTTCCCCCAATTTATATTTTTGATAGGCTTATAAAAGATTAAATGATAGTAAGTGTCTTGGTTCATCTCCTGGTTCTCAATTCTGTTCCATCCATCTACCTCTCTATTTTTTGTGCCAGTACCATGCTGTTTTGATCACTATAGATTTATAGTATAAAGTCTAGTAGCGTGATTCCTCCTGATTTGTTTTTATTTCTGAGCAATGTTTTGACTATTCAAGGTTTTTTTCTGTTTCCATATAAAATGAAGTACTAATTTTTCCAAATCTTTAAAGTGTGACAGAAGTGCTTTATTAGGGATTGCATTAAATCTGTAGATTGGTCTGGGTAGTATGGGTAGTACAGACATTTTAACAATGTTGATTCTCCCCAGCCATGAGAATGGTATATTTTTCTATGTTAACATCTTCAGCTATTTCTTTTTTCAGAGTTTCACAGTTGTCTTTATAGAGATCTTTCAAGTCCTTTGTTAGGTACACTCCCAGATATTTCATCTTCTTTGGCACTACTGTGAAAGGAATAAGAGTCCTTGACTGTTTTTTCAGCTTTAATGGTATATATAAAGGCTATTGATTTGTACTGATTTTGTATCCTGAGACAATGCTGTATTCCTCGATCACTTCTAAGTGTTTTGTAGTTGAGTCCCTGGGGTTTTCCAGGTATACAATCTTATCATCTACAAAGAGTGAAAGTTTGATCTCCTCTGACCCTATATGGATACCCTTGATCTCCTTCTCTTGCCTGAATACAACGGTGGCTAAGACTTCGATTTCAATGTTAAAAAGCAGTGAAGACAGTGGGCATCCTTGCCTTGCTCCTGATCTGAGTGGAAATGTTTCAATTTTACACCATTCAGTATAATATTGGCTGTGGGTTTGCTGTAGATAGCCTCTATCACTTTAAGAAATGCCCCTTCCATACCTATTTTCTTAAGTGTTCTGTTCATGAAAGGATGCTGAATATTACCACTGACGAATTTTCTCACCCCAGTTAGTAGACCTTTTCAGATCCAATGCTAAGGTTAAGAGCTCAACTAGTGACAGTAGTCAAAGGAGTCAGCTTCAGGTCAGAATTGTCTATTGAGATTCACAGATTAGATGCTGAGATTTCATTACATGCTATCTATGCACTTTACTACAGAGAAATTCATCTAGCGGAGTTATAAGGCTTGTTTGCTGCATGAACGCTCAATTTTCCCAAGATCTTCCGGAAATGCGTAACAAATCTACTTTGTCAGATCCAGTTTTCATTTCATCCTGTACCAAGCAAGGAGCATTGTGTGATATACGTGACTAGATGCTAAGAAATAGTATCTACTTTGAGGAAACTAGTACAGTTTTCAGGGCCTCAAAAACATTAAAACATTTTATACTTAGTTTTGAAAATATCAGTAAAAAATAAGGTAATAAAGAAGCACGTTCCTTGCCAAACCTAAATGTGGCTGGGCCATGGCCCAGGCCTGCTAAGCAACAATGACAACTACAACAAAAAAATAGCCAGGCACTGTAGTGGGCACCTGTAGTCCCAGCTACATGGGAGGCTGAGGCAAGAGAACCGCTTAAGCCCAAGAGTTTGAGGTTGTTGTGACACCACTACACTCTACTAAGGAAAAAAGAAAAAAGAGAAACCTAAATGTAAGTTAGCAGTTTTATGGCACAGATAGTATAGTTTCTACCAGCCACTAAAAACTCAGACTTGAAGTAACTGGAAACATAAACCATTAATGTGATTTAATATGACTTAATCATGTTAATATGATTAAAATTCATATTCCTCTTTGTAGCAATATCAACAGCTGCTATCTCCAAAGGATATCAGTATGAACACTGAAGCACCAGGATGTAGGCCTTCAACATCCCTATATCCTTCTCTGTCTACCTGGCACTTCCTCACCTCCATTCCTTGATTTCACAATTTCACCCACTTACCCATCTTGGTATTTTCTCATCCCCTTGGTATATCATATAACATATGTCATATGTTATTAAAACTCCAGTCCTAAAACTGTCCAACACTCTGGTGTTGTTTTTTCTCCTGCTCTTCTTCCCAGTCCTGAGCAGTACTGGGGAACTCAGACAACTCTATCACCTAGGTACACTACAAATTCCATTTATAATCTCTGCAACTCTTGGTACATACTTCCAATGACTTTCTCTTTACTCCTTCCTCACCCTTTCGTCACAGAGAAAGGAATGTCTACTCTTGGTTGAACCAACCTCTCTACCTGTGCTCTAGATCCCACATATTCCTGACCAGAAATCAGGGGACCAGGAATCATCTCCCTTCTTTCAATCTTCAGGAGCTTTCTCTGGCGACTCTCTTCCTTAGCTATGAGCATGCTCAAGCTTCTCCTGTTGTAGAGAATAAAAAAAAGTAAAGCAACAGATCTCTTTTTTTTTCAATTTAATCTTGATCCTTAACCTATTACTTTGGTTATCTGCTTTCCTTCACTACCAGTCTTCTTCAGAGATAACTGAATTTGCTATCTCCAACCTCAGAGCTTGTAATTCCTCAGTTCCTATAATTTAGCATTCTCCCACCAAAACCTAATCAATATACATTTGCAAATGATATCTACTGCCAAAACCAAGGTTATTTCTCAATCATATCACATGTGTCCCCTTGGCTCTTGATCTTTAATGTCCTATAAATGCTATGTTCCCTTCAGAGTTTTAATTTTGGCTTTTCAATGACTGAATACAAACATTGAAATATTTTATCAATTTTTAAAATTATCACAGAAGTACTGGGAATTCCAAATATTCGTTTCTAGCCCTTTCATCTTTCCTAAATGGCACAGGAGTACTCCATCTATATAGTGAACACCTGCACACAGATGCCCATGGGAACGTCAAACGAACGTTACTCAATCTTGGTCCTCACCCTATCCACCGACTTATTTGCTTCTCTTCCTATGTTCCCTTTTAATTCAATACGAGCCACACAAATGTCAAAACCAGAAACCCACATCAGAAATACATCTCTCTTAAATTTTGCACATCAATCAGATCCTAGTCCTGTCATTTTAGAAAGTACTAAAAAATATTTTCAAATAGATTCATTTTTGTCATCTTCACCATCACTGTCACTACTTAAAGCACTCTACTTCTTTTGCTGGATTACTGTAGAAGATTATCCCCTGATCTCCAGTCTGCCTTTCATTTTAGTTAACATTGCTACCTTTCTAAAACATGTCACTCCTTGCTTAAAGTCCTTATTTTTCTCTTTCCTTCAAAACCAGGTATTAACCTTTTTAAATGTCTTATTCCTATCCTATTACTCGCTGTACTTAAGAACATTTAATTTGATATTTTCTCTAATAGCTTATGTATTTTCACATAGATTTGTGATTCCACTCAAGAAATAAAGTTTGCCTTGGACTACCATGCTCAAAGCATGTAACCCAAAACATTCCAAGGAAATGAAGAAATGCCAAACCACAGCTTAAAAACCGACTTATTTTCCAAAACACAGTCAAATTTTCATCTAGAAAAAAATTTACCACTAAATATTTTCAATGTTCCTTATAATCAAAAACAGACATAATAAGAATTCTACAAGAATAAAACAGAAGCATAAACAGCTTAAGTTTCAGAAGTATTTTGACTTCTGGAATATGATTTAATGAAAACTAACCTGCCAGTGCTGAGTGACCGCGTTCCACACTCCCACTTTCCCTGTATGACTTGTGGCCACCAATTGGTTCCCAATAAAGAAGAGAGCATCTACAGGAACCCCGAGGCTGAATACTCCTGAAATAACAGTAAAAAACAGAGAGGTTAATTTGTTACCATTTTGAGAATTTATCAAAACTTAGATTAAAAACATCTCAAAAGTGACCAATTTAAACTTATTTTCATTAGTGTAAATTATATGCTCTAGACTCACTGGGGATCAGAAATAAGAAAACTCATAAACTTCTATGCACATAAGCAGATTACAGAACTCTGCAAGTACCCCCAGCAATCTCACAGTGATACGACACTTTGTTATATGAACATGTTTTTCTTAATCTTAACAGATCAAAATAATTGAGCAGATTTAAAGTAAATAAAATAAAATCAAAAAAGATTCTGGGGTCTATGCCAGACCCACCAAATCAGAAATCCCACCGTATTTGTATAAAATCCACTGGGGAATTAGATGAAGTTTGTTCATGGAACCAGTATTTGGGAACTATTGATCTGAAGCACAGACTTGGCAACCTCAATTATTCAAATGTGCTTAACAATCTAGAAAAATGCAAAATGCGAGGAGGTCAGCAAGACGTCACATTATTCTCAAAATTTATATTCAGGCCTTTTACTTAAGTCTATTTTAAATCCTATTTCCCAGCATTGTGATTGCAGTTCAAAAGACACTGTATTAGGACTTACATTAAAACACATGAGAAGATAAGACATTACTAAGAACTAACAATTCAGTAGAGAAAAAAATAAGACCAATTATACCATGATGCCGCATTAACAGAAGGATGAGCCCGATACAGTAAAATCCAAGAGTAAAAGGCAGTAGGTAAAAGAGTTTTGAGACTATATCTTAGAAAAGAAGCCATCTGAGTTGAGTTTTTAAAAAGGTTAACAAGAGTTCACCAAATTGGAGGGATGGAAATGGGCAAGCTCAGAGAATCAGAGAAGGTGAAAAATGAAGTGTAGGTGAGGAAAGATGTAAGGGCAAATATCCCACGTTAATAGCAAAAGTCCCAAGAACACCTGAACAGGGAACACTAGGTCTGTCTTGGCTGGGTATTTATGGCCCCACATAGTTGTCTCTCTTTAGCACACACTGCACCAGGAATCCAGAGAATATGGATTGCAATCCTGCTCTGGGGCTCTGAAAGTACATGTGTTTGCCACCTTTTGGATTCTTACTTAACTACAAAACAGCATCTAAACTATATGAACATAAATTTATTTAACAAGGGATGTGAATGATCTCTACACAGAGAACTATGCAACTCTGAGAAAAGGAACAGCAGAGGGTGTCAACTGACAGAACACATCAAGCCCATTAAAATGTCTATACTACCCAAAGTGATCTACAGATTCAATGCAATTCCCATTAAATTACTAATGTCCTGCAGATCTGGAAAAAATAGTTATGCTATTCATATGAAATCAGAAAAAAACCCGAATAGCTGGTGCAATTCTACAAAATAAGAACAAATCTGAAGGTATCACTTTATTAGACTTCAGAATATACCACAAGCCTCGAGTGATCAAAACAACATGGTATTGGCTTAAAAACAGAAACACAGACCTACAGAACAGAACAGAGAATCTAGAGTTGAAGCCAGCCTCACACTGCCATCTGGTCTTTGACAAAGCAAACAAAAGCATACACTGGGGAAAAAATTCCACCAGTAAATGGTGCTGGGAGAACTGGTTAGCCACATGTAATAGACAGATACTGGATTGCACCTCTCACCACTCACAAAAATTAACTCACAGTGGAGAAAAGATTTAAATCTAAGATAAGAAACTGTAAAAAGCTAGAAGAAAGTGTGGGGGAAAAACTGTTATTAATCTTATCCACCTAGCTAAAGAATTCATGAAGAAAACTCCACTGGCAATTGCAGAAACAACAAAAATAAATAAATGGGACCTGGTCAAGTTAAAGACTTTCTGCACAGTGAAGGACACAATCAAAAAGACAATATACAGAATGAGAGAAGATACCTGAATGCTACCCCCCTGACAAAGGGCTGATAACAAGAATCTACAAAGAACTCAATCAAATCAACAAGGAAAGAACCAAACAACTCTGTTAAAAGGGAGGCAAGAAACATGAACAGTAACTTTTCTCAAGAGATAAGACTAATAGCCAATAAACTCATGAAAAAATGTTCAACATCTCCAATCATCAGAGAAATGCAAATCAAAACCACCCCAGTATCACCTAACCCCAGAGAGAAGGGTTTGCATCATCAAGTCCCAAACAACAGACGCTGGCATGAAGGCAGACAGAAGGGAACACTTACACGCTGTTGGTGCGCATGCAGACTGGTTCACCCTCTATGGATGGCAGTATGGAGATTCACCAAAGAGCTAAAAGTAGACCTACCATTTGATCCTATAACCCCATTGCTAGGTATTTATCCAAAGGAAGAAAAGACATTCTACCATAAAGACACTTGTACTCATATGTTTATAGCAGCACAATTTACAACTACAAAGATGGAGAAACCACCCAAGAGCTCTTCAACACAGATAGGGACTAATAAATCATGGTCTATGTATGCCATGGGATATTATTCAGCCATAAAAGATGCAGATTATATAACTTTGCAACAACCTGGACAGAAATGGGAGACCATTCTCCTAAGTGAAGTATCACAAGAATGGAAAGCAAACACCAAATATTTCTAGTACTAAACTGAAACAAGGAGATGAACACCTATAAGCTCACATGAGAGAAAAACTCAATGAAATTCAAGAAGGGGGCATGGAGGGAGGCGAGTAGGGGCTCAGTAAATTCCTACCTAATGGGTACTTTGCACTGGTAGATGGCACTGGTGTCCACTGGGTGTGGACACACTTATAAATCGAACTTTAACCTTACAAATGCAAATTATGAAATCTGTTAGTACTCCCACGTTAACCTGATATTAGGGTCTGAGCTAAATGCCTCACTCATCACTTCCAGCTTTAAAATGTTATAATCCAATTTTTGAATTTAATAGTATCTTAATTATTTGACAACTATAGGAAATCTCCTTTTATCTAATAATGCTGAAAAATAAGTCTCACCTATAAAATATTGTTTTATACAGATCTTTACCTACTTCAAGTACCTATCAGTTTATTTATATTTTTTAAAGTATCTGTTAAAAAAAAAGTACCTGTGCCAATATGAACAATATGAAAGTTTTTAACCTACTTTGAAAAAGCGAGGCATATAGCAGGAAGAGAATAACGAGACAAAAGTAACAGAGATAAAAGACCTCTAAGTGTTGTGAGGAATGTCTTCTATGTATACATTTTGATTATACGCATAAATACTTATTCATATAAAACATATACATGAAATAGATCAACTTAGCCCAAGCTGCCAACCAAAACTGCAGAGCAAAATAAAATACAACATACAAAAAAACTAAGCCTTTGCCCGTAATTGGTTAAGAAATAAACCTGCCATTTCCTAGCAGAAACTCTCCATTTTATGTTGTATACAATTTTAGTGATCTATAATACTTTAATTTCGATGACAAACAATTTTGTAGAAAATGTGAAGCCAACTATAATCTAGTACTGTGCGCTACATGAAAGGTGGAAATGAAACCAGGAAACCAACCAACACTGATTACTCTAGAGAAGAACAAAGTTCTGGGAAATCAAGGGAGACATTCTGAATGGTCACAAAATTTAAAGTGTCATTCCTACTTAGGCTCAACAATCCTGACCACTGTCCACAGGGAAGACAAGTATATAAGGAATGACAAGTTCCTGCCTTAAGGGGCCCTCTCACAGTAAAAAACTGCTTATAGCAACAATCTAGTAACTGTGTCTGATATAAGTTATAATGAAAGGAGTCCAGCCTCTGGGAAAGCTCTATCATTGCTCAAACAATTTTCTTTGGATGATACTGTCAAGTTCTGAAGAACATTTGTAACAACAAATGATATGTTCTACAGGGAGTGAACAAATTACAGCTGTACCATCTCATAGCCATTATCACATAATCAAAGGAAGGAATAAAATCTTCCTTACTTACAGGTATGTTACAAACAGCACCTTGGAAAAGGAAAAAAAAACAAACCCCACAACTGGTTTCTTTTCTGTATAATTATCAGTGTGTTATAATTAAAAAAACTTAATGTTAAAATATTTTTTTCTAAAGTTGTCACAAGACTTTTGCTGCCAACCACAATAGAATAAATGGTAAAAGATTACTCTCCACTTTAAAACAATAACAACAAAAATGGAAAAAATACAGGAGGTAATGTTTTTATATTTTGGACAACAGGCAGCACAGGACTTGCGAGATGAGAAAGTGATAAACCCAACTCCCTGGCTTTCTACATGGACTTCTCAGCCTCCAGGATGTGAGAAATAAATTTGTTGTGTATAAGCTCTGCCAGCCCATATTTTGTTACAGATAAAATGCACTATGGTACTCTTGTTATAAGCGAAGCACAAAGGCTGGGCACAGTGGCCCATGCCTATAACCACTAGGACTTTGGGAGGCAAAGTTGGGGGATCACCTGAGCCCTGGAGCTTGAGACCATCCTGAGCAACACAGTGAGACCTGTCTCAACAAAAAATTTAAAAATAAGCTGGCACAGTGGCACATGCCTGTAGTCTAGATTCATGGGAGCATGAGCCAGGAGGATCACTGGAGCCCAGGAGTCAGAGGTTGAAGTGAGCTATGACTACATCACTGAACTTCAGTGTGAGCAACGTGAGACTCCATCTCTTAAAAAAAAGAGACAGAAATGGAGAGAGAAGTAAAAAACTGAACACACACTACAAGAAAATGTAGGGTAGTTTTTGTTATTACTTGTAAGATAGAATTACAGTATGACTCAACGCTGCTGAAAATGATCCAATGATGTGGGAAATCTTTATAATACAGGACAGAGGGAGAATAACTACTGAAGCAATGTCCTTGAGTAGGTGAGAAAATAGGATCTAAAGCTGGGCCTAGTGGCTCACACCTGTAATCCTACTAGGAGGTGCAGGCAGGAGGATCACATGAAGTCAGGAGTTCAAACCCAGCCTGACCAAGTGGGCGGCCCTTGTCTCTACCGAAAATAGAAAAATTAGCTAGGCATAGGTAAGTGCAAGACCCTGTCTCTACTAAAAATAGAAAAATTAGCTGGGCATGGTGGTGTACAGCTGCAGTCCCAGCTACTCAGGAGGCTGAGGCAGAAGGACTGCTTACATCTATGAGTTTGACACTGCCGTGAGCTAGGCTGATGATGCCACAGCACTCTACCCCAGGCAACAGAAAGACTGTCTCTCAATAAATAAATAAATAAATAAGACAAGAAAACAGAATCTAAAAAAGCATGATGTAGGGTGGTGCCTGTGGCTCAAAGGAGTAGGGGACTGGTCCCATATACCGGGGGTGGCGGGTTCGAACCCAGCTCAGGCCAAAAGCTGCAGAAGAAAAAAAAAATCATCTAGTTGAAATTAGAGAATTTAGAGAATTTGGCTTTACACAAGAGCAAAGACAATTTAATCACAGTAAGGAACAGGACAAGAGAGTATGAGCCCTGACACACAGATGAACAGGTGTGATGATTAAGAACTTAGGCTCTTCTATTCTCATGTTCCAAACTTTCTCAGTGAGAATTAAAGAGAAAGTGTTGGAAATTTAGGGAGAAATAACATATGAAATAGTCATCTAAGGAGAACAACAGAGACATGTGACAAGGATAACATAGTAGGATTACTGGGTAAATTTAAAGGCCCACTTGAGAACAGAGGTCGTAATCTGAGACTAAGTATTGCTTTTCTGTGTGTATACATGTCTATTTCCCAGCCATATTTAACCATACAGATGGAAAGGTGGAATTAGCCAGGGTTGGAGCTTCTCTAGGAAAGTAAGGCAAAGGGAAAGATACAAAAAAATTGAGTCTCTGCTAGGCTGCGATTTATAAAGACAGATTCCAAGCCTAAAAAAGAGAAGTGATTCAGTGAGGAGATTCCAGTGCAGTTAAGGAATTAAGTTGCCAAACTAGAGACAAGGAATGAAGAATAGTGACCCTAAGCATAGCTGAAGACGATACCAAGGGTAACTGCAGGCAGCTTGAGATTCAAAATCAGGAGAGAGAGAACAGAGGTTGAGAGTGAAGGAAAGAAGAACGGTCTATAATACCAATTTTCAAAATGTGTTCTGGGACACATTACAGTTCCCTGGACCATTTCTGGGAGTCTAATAGGGGAACACTATTTTCATGATAATATAAAAGAATAATATGTCTTTTTTTTTTGCAGTTTCTGGCCAGGGCTGGGTTTCAACCCACCTCCTTCGTTATATGGGGCTGGCACCCTACTCCTTTGAGCTACAGGCGCCGTCCAAGAATAATTTGTCTTTTTATACTCTCATTCTCTAAAAGTGTATAGGAGTTTTTCAGAGCCTACATGACATGTGAAGAGGTCACCACTAAAACAGAATTAAATGGAATCTGTATATTTTTTACTATTATCAAGTTTCCTAAGATTAATTTAGTTTGTCCTAAACACTTCTACTGTGCTCTTACTATCTCGTTTATAACTGTTATGTCTATAAGCTTATTATTGTCCAATAAATTGTTATTTTGAAATCTAAGTTTTCTGTGCACCTGTAAGAAATATATAAGTAAACATTGTTATTCTGTTAATATTAGCATTAAAAATGTTTTTAAAATCTTTCTAAATTTTACCTAAACCCGTTTACTATTTTATTCTAAAATTTATTTTTAATATATTCTGCTTATACTTAGTGATGGATAATTTGCTTAAAAAAGATCAGAATAGGCTCGGCGCCTGTGGCTCAATCAGCTAAGGCACCAGCCACGTACACCTAAGGTGGCGGGTTCAAATCCCCAGCCCGGGCCCGCCAAACAACAATGATGGCTGCAACCAAAGAATGGCTGGGCGTTGTGGCGGGCGCCTGTGGTCCCAGCTACTTGGGAGGTGGAGTCAGGAGACTCACTTGAGCCCAGGAGTTGGAGGTTGCTATGAGCTGTGATGCCATGGCACTCTACCTAGGGGGATAGCTTGAGGCTCCGTCTCAAAAAAAAAAAAA
>CAUYQV010113374.1:0-89508 GCA_963574575.1 Galagoides demidoff
CTGGGTAGAGTGCCATGGCATCACAGCTCATAGCAACCTCCAACTCCTGGGCTCAAGCGAGTCTCCTGCCTCTGCCTCCCAAGTAGCTGGGACCACAGGCGCCCGCCACAACGCCTGGCCATTTCTTGGTTGCAGCCATCATTGTTGTTTGGCAGGCCCGGGCTGGGGATTCGAACCTGCCACCTTAGGTGTACGTGGCTGGCGCCTTAGCCGATTGAGCCACAGGCGCCGAGCCATGGGTCAGCTTTTTCAAACAGTTACAAATCAGCTTAATGTGTAACATAATCACATAATGTGGTGAATACAGGCAAAAAAAAAGAATCCCATTTCACTCCTTTGCTTCTTATTTTTATACTGTTCTAGTATGATCATTCCACACCATTTAGTATTTTTATAAATTGGCACATTCATAAATAGGTGCTAACCTTCTTTTAATAGATTTTTTGAGCCCCAAAGAATCCAAAATGTTACATTAATGCCTAATTTTTTTCTCTGATACCAAATGTGACAAAAACTTGTGGCTTAAGCCAAGTGAGTTGACATATTCTTTCAGTTTTTATTGAAAAAAAAATTTTCCTTAGGAAAAGGTAGCTATTAATAGAATAACAGTCGATTCTTCCTTACCCATCATTTGTACTTGCTCAGAGCACTAAACATGACCTTAGTGATGCAGGAGATTATCAAGAAACAGAAGGAACAGGGCCTGAGGAGACTTTCAATGTTCAGTATTTCAAAATCCTTGAGAATGGAATAGCGCAGTCTTTAGTTACTGTTAAATCTGTAAAATCAGGTCAACGTTTTAAAACTGGTTTGTCATTCTGGTTTTTGAATTCCTATTTTAAAATTCCTGAACATGGTTTAAAAACAGGTGAAATAAATTCTATGAAAAAGTTAAGTGTAAATCTCCGCATTTGACGAAAATGTTAAAGTTCATCATTTCATGAAATGATGAAAATGTTAAGTTCTAATGTGATCTAGAACATCAATATTAATTGGTATTATTCTTATGATCAAGGCCAAATACCCTACTGGAGTAATTTATCTATAATTCACATATTACCTCAACATCGCTTTACTTCTCAACCGTTCACTACTTGTAGAGAAAGGGTCACAACTGAGGAAACCCTCCATGTCTGCCAATGACTCATAACACAGAGGATTGAAACATGGCCCACGAGTAGCAGTGAGATGTGGTGATGATCTGATTGTATCACCGTAGCCTGCAGACGTAACTCAAAAGAGGAAAATCCTTTAGGATTTAACGTATTGAGTTTGTCTGTCTATTGATCAAATTAATTGGATGATTTCCAAATCTCCACTTTACAGAGTATTTTATTGACATAACCTTTGACTGAGAAACATATAGATTTAAACATGTCTCTTTTATAGACAGAAAATCAATTTATTTTAATAAATACAACTGTTTGAGCAAAATAGTTGCATGGACAATTAAGGGGTATCTACTGTCATTATTTTGTGGGTATGAGGCAGGGAAGTGGAGTTGAATGTGGAAGGAACATACTTTCAACACTGGTGGCGCTGTAAGGAAATGGTGTTAAAACAAAAAGAACTAGTATAATAATTTTGAGTCTATGTAGGAATGTTACAGAAAGAGTAGACTTTAGAGATTTATATATATTTTAAATGCAATTCAGTAGCATGCAGAATAGGAATTTGGACTCAGTTCAAAGAAGCATTTTCTTAAAAAGACAATGAGTAAGTTATCTTTAGACGATTATAATAAGTCTCTGCTAATTTTTTTAAGATGGCATTGGTTAGTCATTAAAAGCAGACTTGTTGGGTTGAAATATCAGCTTGACCTCCTATTAATCATTTAGCCTCTCTGGACCTCAGTTTCCTCTTCTGTAAAGTTAGAAAAAAAAATAATACTTTGTAAGGTTGTTGTGAGCGTGTAATAGGGTTAATACACAGAGAATCAAATTAACACATAAAAATGAATCACTCAATAAATTTTAGTGATTATTTTGTTTTTATGTTGAAATACCAAATACATTCTCTATTCATTTCCTAGTGAATTTGTATGATATCCTAAAAACCAACTTTCTAGGAAATAATTTTAAATTGAAAAAGTTCATTTGATAGGTTTGATCATTTTAGCATGTATTTCTTTATTTCTTTTTTTTTTTGAGACAGAGTCTCACTTTGTTACTCTCAGTAGAGTACTGTTCTGTCACAGCTCACAGCAATCTCAAACTCTTGGGCTTAAGTGATTCTCTTGCCTCAGCCTCCCAAGTAGGTGGGACTACAGATGCCTGCCACAGCACTTGGCTATTTTTTGGTTGTAGTTGTCATTGTTGTTTGGCAGGCCCAGGCTGGATTTGAACTTACCAGCTCCACTGAGCTACAGGCGCAAAGCCATTTAGCATGCGTTTCTTTTCATTGATTAGAAGACTATCATTGTAATTTCCTCATTATAAAAATATACATAAACATCTCTATATTAAAGCAAAGGAGTAAATGCAAAAAAAATTTTAAAATTACATTACCATCAGAGTCCTTGAAACTACACAGTATTTAGATAACAACCATTAAATATAAAGTTATCCAAAGTTTTAACCTTAATTCAAATCTTTAAAAGCATTCTAAAAAAATTTAATGCATTTTCTGCTTTATAAAATATCAATTGTATGTATGTGGTTTTATGTCTGGGTTCTCTATTCCGTTCCATTGGTCTATGTCTCTATTTTTGTGCCAATACCATGCTATTTTGGTTACTATCACCTTGTAGTATAGTTTGAAGTTTGATAATCTGATACCTTCAGATTTGTTTCTTCTGCTTAAGATTGCTTTGGCTATTCATCCTCTTTCTGGTTCCAAATAAAGCACAGAATTATTTTTTCTAGATCTGTGAAATATGATGTTTATATTTTGATGGGGATTGCATGGAATCTAGAAATCATTTTAAATAGTGTGGACATTTTAACAGTGTTGATTCTACTGATCCATGAGCATGATGCATTTCTCTATTAGCTTGTGTTATCTGCAATTTTTTGCTCATTATTTTGTAGATATCTCCCTAGCATGTTCCTAGGCATTTCTTTTCTTTGTAGTTATTGTGAATGATATTGTGTCTTTGATTTGACTCTTAGTTCAACTGTTATTGGTATATAAGAATGATACTGATTTGTGTACATTGATTTTGTAACCTGAGACTTTGCTAAATTTATCTAACAATTCCAGATTCTCTTGGTAGAGTCTTTGGGATTTTCTAGATATAAATTCATATTATCAGCAAAAAGCAGTAGTTTGCCCTTCACTTTCTCAATTTGGATACCCTTTATTTCTTTCTCTTACCTGATTGCTCTGGCTAGGACTTCCAACATTATGATGAATAGAAATGGTGAGAGTAGGCACCTTTGTCTTACTCTAGTTCTTAGAAGTAATTATTTCAACTTTTTCTCATTCAGTAATATATTATGGAATTAATCCAAGTGCCTATCAATCCATGAGTGGATTAAGAAACTGTACATATAGACCACGGAATGCTATGCAGCCATGAAAAAGGATGAAATAAGGCCTTTTGCACCAATTTTAATGAACCTGGAGATCATTATCTTAAGTGAAGTATCTAAATAATGGATAAATAAAACACCACATGTACTTGTTATTAAATTAGAACTAACTGATGAGTGCAAATGTGCAGAGAGGAAAGTAAAATTAGTGGGAAACAAGTAGGGGGAAGACAGGAAGAGGGGTTGAGCAAAAACCTACCTAATAGATACAATGAACATTTTTCTGGGTGATGGGAACACTTATGACCGATACATGTAACCAAAAACATTTGTACCCCTATAATACTTTGAAATTTTAAAAAAGATATAATGAATGTTCTGACCACTTTTACTTTTGTGCTAGATGTGATTCAACTATATTTAATTGCAATAAAAAAGAATACTTTAAAGTAATATTTTGAATAAAATCTGAAGATATTTGTTTTTTGTTGTTGTTTTGGCTGGAGCTGGGTTTGAACCTGCCACCTCCGTCATATGCGGCCGGCGCCCTACTCCTTTGAGCAACAGGTACTGCCAAGATACTTGTTTTTTAGTATAATCTGAACATTCCTAAAGTCTACAATCTAAAAATTCATTATCATTGGGAACATTTATTTTGAAAGCTTGGTTGAGTAAAAGCAATAACGCTAGAACAAAACCAATGCATTCTGTGTCTCCTCAAATTATTAAGCATATTCATTCCAGCAATATTTGTTCTGGGCACTGGTAATTCATATTACCATGTAATTTTTTTAAATGCCCATATGTGGATATAATATAAACTATTTACTATTTAGTAATGCTATTTTACATAATTAAATTATCATGGCTTTATTCTTTCAGCAGAAGAATGACAGCATATCTAGACTCTGTAACAGATGACCAAACTATATCAAATTGTATCTCCAAATGGGGACAGAAGCATTGGTATGTGTACATTTTTATTAGTGCAGAAGTGAATCCAAAATACAATCTCTTGAGTTCAATTATAAAACCCATATGGTTGAGTGAATGCATGGTAAAAATGTGCAACTTCATTACACATTAGAGGCACTACAAATTTCAGCTTTGATTCAAAAAATGCTCAGATTGCTAATGTGGCGTGTACAGCTAAAAGGCTAATATTGCTATATAGAGTGATATAAATGGGCAAGTGGAAACATTTGTATTTTTTCTGCTTTGGGAACATAAAGTTTTAATCCAAGGGCATATCTATATGGAGGATAAAACTGACCACAACAAGGAAGGCTTATGTTATGGTACCTAGTGTAGAGTGATGGCAAAGAAAAAACACACAGGGCCATAGGAATTAAACAAGTTACATCTTAACTACTGGTGCCAGGATAAAAATACTCTTGAGGTCATGAAGTATTCTTGCTTCCTTTTTCAGGATAAATTAAAGATGAATATCTCTAGAGGGGTCTTTATAAAACTGAGATGAACATGATGTAGTAAGGACAAACTGAAGTGCTTGCCAAAGAGAAATGCAACAGGTGCCCACTAAGATCTTTGGGTTTATAAATCTGAAGATTTGGTGATTTATCAAGATCTGTCAAGATTAAATGTATTTTAATTATACACAAATGGTAACTAGGGGCTTAATTAATTCTCACTAATTGGTTGATACACAAAAGATGTATATACAGTGGTTCTAATACCTAAAAGCTTCTTGAAAGAATGAAAGTTTCAACTTTATACTATGTGTAGATGAAGTTAATATCATGAAAAGATCAACTAAAGATTAAAACTTGAGAAGTCCAAGTTCTAACTCCATTTGCTGGCTTTGGAATCAGAACAAGTTAAAATTCTCATTTGCCTATGTAGAAAGCAGATACACATTATCTTACAGAACCATGGAGACTCAGTGGTATATGCAAATTATTTTTAACTCATTAAAATAATGTTTTCTATAGAGCATATATTGCATTATATTTTTTCTTTATTTATTCTTTGAAAGACTGTGACTGACAGACTTTAAGATGGTGCCATGATCCCTACTTCCCACCGTTCATGCCTTTGTGTAATTCCCTTCCCTTTATATGGGCAGAACATGTGACTTGCTCCTAAATGATGGATTGCAAAGAAGGTAATGAAATAAAACTAATTATGTGTAAGTGATTACATAAGAGCATAGTTTTTGTCTTAAGACTCTCCACTGCTGATTTGAAGAAGCAGACTTCCATGAATCCTACAGCTGCAAGGAAAGGAATTCTGCCCACAATCTGAGCGTACATATGTGAAGTGATGTTCTGACCTGAGATCAGAACCCAGTACTGATGGACACATCGAGTGCAGCCTTTTTGAGACTGTGGGCAAAGGAAGACCCAGCTAAGTTGTGCCCAGATTCTTGACCCACACGAACAGTGATATTATCAATAATGGTACTATTTTAGGTTGCTATAATTTGTGATCATATTGTTAAAAGACTAATATGCAGACATTATATGCATTTCTTTATATAAAGATAGCACATGTGCATACTCATTTATACATTCATTTACGTTATCTATTTTAGATTTAGTGGGATAAATGCACTAAAGTGGGTTCACAGCCCCTTTCCCATACAGGTGAGTTATTGCAGCCATCATAGTGCAGGAATGGCCACCAGGAGAGCCCAGTGTCCACTGTGCCAACTCGCTCAGTGGTGTGATTGCAGGGGGAAGAACCAGAGGACTGGTCACGATGCTCACTGGAGGAGTGAAACACATGGGACCAAAGATAGTATGTGGACAATCCATCGAAATTCTGTATCTCATATTTAAAATAAACCTAGAAGAAATTTTCCCAAATTTGACAACTATCCTAATAATCATGAATGAGTTGTGAAGCTGAGAATAAATTTCCTAAATTATCAATAATAAAAAGGATTTCTCAATCAACCCTTTCAAAAGAGAAGCAAACTATCTTCCAATTCTCATTATAGAAAACAGTATGTCAAGATCATAATTATATGAAGAGGAAATAAAAGCATACACCGCCAAAACTGTAAGGGAAAAAAACTATGAACAAGTTGCCTTATTTTTTGTTCTTTTTTTTTTTTGATGTAGGTGATATTTTTATTACTTAATAACAATTATTTAATTTTATACTATTTAATATGTTTAATAATAATTTTCAATGTTTACAGGTTTTGTGATTTATTTTTTTATCATAAATACTTACTTTTATATCTAATATAATATAATAGTATTTTTTATTCTTTCTATTAAATGGGGTATCCAAAATTGTAGCTTCAAATTCCATAAAAACTAAATTTACCCTTGCATGCAAAATAAGAGCTGAATAAGAACTGAACAATATTTTAAAATGATGCTGGCAGGGACTGTAAGATGAAGGCAGATTATGGGCCTGTAGAATAGGCAACATAAAATCACCGCTGATTTTGATAAGAGCTGTTTTAGAGGGGTGCTGTGGCCAGGAAGTAGACGAGGAGAAGGGGCAATGAACAAGGAGAGCTATAGTGCAGTGGTAGTGGGTAGCAACAAGTTCTGTGAACAATTTGGCAGTGAGATTTGGCAAATAGATTAGGTGGCAGATGGAGGGGAATATGAGGCCACTGAAGTTTTCTCTTTTGGTAGCAGTAACTTCAAGTGCTAAGAGAAATGCTCCAATAGTAAAGGAGGTACGTTCAATTTAGGCTGTCAAGGGGTAACTACGTGTGGTAGACATCCTCAACGTGACCCCCAGTGATCCCACCTCTTGCTATTTGTAACCTCGTATAGACCCACCCAGGTGCACATATATCAGAGTTGGTCTGTGTGACCAAGGCTGCAATAGAAGTGATGAGGTGGTCACTTCTGAAATTAAGTTGCGATAGATACCACTTGGTCTCTCTCTTTCTCATCTTGTTCTGGGGGAAGCGAACTGTCATATCACTTGCAAACCTATGGGGAAGCCCCAGTGGAGGGAAATGAGAAATGAGGCCCCACAGTGAGATACTGACCAACTATCATGTGAATGAGCTTGGAAGCAGGTCTTCAGCCCCTGCCTGCCAGTGCTATGACAACAGTCCCCACTAACAGCTTGAATTGTGAGAGACCTTACTCAGTTTTATCCCACTAAGCTACTTTCGGATTCTTGACTCTCAGAAACTGTAAGATAATAAATGTTGTTTTAGCTGTTGTGTTTCAGAGTAATTTGTTAAGCAACAAAAGATCACCTATACACCACAGGAGCAAAGTCCTTGAGAAGACAAGATAGGAAATGGTACACAGCACGATTGAATACACTGTCCATTAGCAGAGACAGTGATCTGTCTATATTTTTCACAGGAGAGAAGATAGAGCTTGTGAGTACAGATGCATGTGAGTTTATAGATATGTTGGCTAGATCATTAGCACTCTCAGAAAATGGAATTCAAAGTTTCAGTGGGAGCCACACCACGTAGAACATGGTTCTTGGCAATGGAGACCAAAGCTTGTCTGAATGGCCTTTTACTGAGAAAACTCACAAACGAATAAGGAATAATTGGAGACTGAGTCACACAGTATTTCTCTAGTTTCCACCTTGAGTGACAGTTTGGAAAACAATTTGGACACAGACTTATCTCAAGACAGTATGTTTGAGAACTCTGGACACTGTTGACCAGAGCTTTCTCTCTTTCTTCTTCCGTTTCCTCCCTCCCTCCCTCCTTTTCTCTTTCTCTTTCTCCCTTCCCTCTCCTCCTCTCTCCTCCACTCCCCCCTCCACCCTACTCTCTCCTCCCTTTTCTTCACCTCCCCTTCTCTTCCCTTCCCTGCTCTTCACAGAGGATGAATTTATTGAGGCTTAAAGCAATTTAGCAAGCAGTTATTACTATTTCTCAGCAAGTTTGGGTTGTCCTAGAGGTGGGAGTGGACACAATGGTTACCACCATAATTCAGCAATTATTTAAGTCCATAGTTGGCACTTAAAATGCTGTTGGATAATTACATTAATAAGTAAGTGTGGATTGGTAAAGCAATAATTCTCATTCTTATAATTCTCAGACATATCACATGAGTCCAAGGAAAAGAATACATATAATTTGAATATATATTAGATCTCATATAATTTTATATTTAGAACATATATATATATAATTATAAAATAAAGTCATGCAAAAAAACACAAAAATGTAACAAATAACCATGTATACATTACCCACTTGAAAATTAGGAAAAACAGATAGAATCAAAACTATCTGCTTAGGAATCCAATCACTTCTTTTCCAGAAGTAGTAGTTTTTTGAATCTTGTTATTATCCTCCAAGTACTTTTTATAAGTTTTTGAATTTTATCCCTTAAAACAAAATATCCTCTGGTTTCACATGTCTTTAAACTGTGCAAATGGCTCTGAACAGTACGTAGCATTCTCTAACTTGTTTTTATTCCCGTCATTATTTTGTTTTTAGATTTACCCATTTGTCACACGTAGCTGTTTCATTCAGATTAATTAATGAATAGCTGCTATGTCTCAATGTGTCCCCCAAAGTTCATGTGTTGGAAATTTGATCCCCAACCTGGAGGGGTTGAGAGGAAAGACCTTCAAGAGGTGTTCAGGTCATGAGGGCTCTGCCCTTATGAATGGATTAATGCTGTTATCAAGGGAGGGAACACATTTGTTTTAAAAGGATAAGTCTGACCCCCACTTTTCACATCTCTTGTCTTCTTTTTGTACATTTTCTACCCCTCTATTTTCTGCACATGAGGACACAGTGAGAAAACCCTCACAAGGTGTCAGTCTTTTGATTTTGGATTTCCCACACTCTAGAGCTAAGAGGTTATAAATTATTTAGTCTGTGGTATTGTGTAATAGCAGCACAAAATGAACTAAAACAATAGTGTTCCACTGTCTGTATCAATTACAACTCATATAGCTACTCTCTTGATGATAAATATTTAAGTTACTTACAGTTTTTCTGTATTCCCAGGGATACCACAATGAGCATTTGTAGACTTTATCTGGGTGCACATGTATGATAGTGAAACTGCTGGGTCCTGGGCCATGGATAACTCAGACTTTCTGGTACTTTGATCAATTGCTCTCTAAAGTGGTTGTCTCGGGTTACACTCCCCTCCATAACTGTATTTGCTGCCAGATATCCTCTGTAGTACTTCAAAATTTTTAATCTGATGGCTCCAAGGTAGGTTATTTTAATTTGAAGTTTCATGACAATCTGTAATTTTAATGGAAGAAGAAAATACCAGGAAGTGAAGGGCAGCAAACACTATCTGGCCAGAGGGTAACTCTGTAGGTTGTCTCTGAGGTGCTCACTGGATGGATGAAGGTGACATGCTCTGCTAGGAGGATGTATGGAATCTCCTAACATGAGACATGAAGTGTTTTGGTCATGTAAAGGCAACTTGGTTTGAAAAGGTAGGGAAATACTGGGCAGAGGAAGGAAGGCCAAATGGAATCACATGGTGCTATTACTATGGGATGAGAGAAGGGCAAGTTGGTGCATTAAAAATGTAAGAAGTGATCTGGGATGAATGAGAATAAAAAGAGCTATTTGAAATTACGAATGATACTTTGGTTTCCTTTGAATCTGCCTATTTAAATATTCTTAGTTTGCACTTTAAAGTCACCAGGGTATCCAATTATAGCCTACTTAGAGCAAATGGTTTGCTGACATTGATCAAAGAATCACAGAATTATAGAATGGGTAGGAATCTTAGGCATTGTTTCATTTTGTACATGAGAAAACTAAAGTACAAAGAGCAGTTCCATAGCCATAACAAACAGATTTTTAATGAAATTAGTGAAGAAAGAGACAGTGGGGCTCTCTACTTACAGATCTATATTGGGGATTAACATACTTACAAATACAGATGAATGATACCAGTATGCTCTAACTTTAAAGCAATGATTGAGAGCACAGGGTTAGCGTGAGAAAGGCCTGAACTTGATCTTTAGCTCAGCAAATATGAAATGTATGAACTTGATCAAAGAAATTCACTTTGTTAGTGTCATTTGTTATCATATTTGTAAAATTAGAAAGTTTTCATTACTAATTTTTTAGGTCTTGTGAAGAATGGATGAGAGAATATCTTTTACTTTTTTTTGGCCAGGGCTGGGTTTGAACCCGCCACACCCTACTCCTTTGAGCCACAGGTGCCAACCCATGAGATAATATCTTATCTCTCCACCTGGCACCTGGTAAGCAATTCTAAATGGTAGATAGTGTATGTTTGAGGTATAATATAGTGATTTAGTGTCTTGACTTTAACTATCAATGGCAGAATGAGGGAGGTTTTGCTGGAGCTAAGCAGGTCAATGATGGCTGGCCTTGGTCTGCATTGCAGTTTAGGATGCATTTAACAGTATTTTTAAGCTGAATTTAACAATTTCTTTAAAATGCGATGCTTTGAAAATTCCCTATTTTGGTTCTATGATTCTCTTCTAATGAAACTGTCTACTACACAATACTTTGGAGTCTTGGGAGGAAAGAAGAAGAAGCGGTCTCGATATTTCTTGAGTATTTTTTCATATCTAGATTGAGAAGACCCAATTTAACTATTTCTCTTCTACTCAAACGTTTTATTTCCAAATTCTTAAATATAACCACCTTAAATTCTTACATTATTTTTGAAAAATGGTGGCCACTTAGGCTCAGCAGCTATAGCTCAGTGACGAGGGTGCTGGCCACATACACCAGGGCTGGTGGGTTCGAACCCAGCCTGGGCCTGCCAAACAACAATGACAGCTACAACCAAAAAAAAAAAAAATAGCAGGGCATTGTGGTGGGCACTTGTAGTCCCAGCCACTTGGGAGGCTGAGGCAAGAGAATCGCTTAAGCCCAAGGGTTTGAGGTTGCTGTGAGCTCTGATACCACAGCATTCTACCAAGGACAACAGGGTGAGACTGTCTTAAAAAAAAAAAAAATGATAGCCACTTAAAAAATAATTATGAGTCTTTTTACACAGGTATTCCCTTTTCATTACACACCCTTTCCCTAGATATCCTTTCCCTTGCAGCATACCTTCAATTTAAATACTTTTCTTATTTCAAAATATTAAATCAGTACAAATGCTTTTGTTACACGACTATAATGCACAAGTCGGGGATTGTAGTGAGCCTATCCCCAGATTAGTGACCATTGAATGTGAAAGGTAGATTTTTACCCCTGATTTTCTGCCTTCTCCCCTTCTTGATTTCCAGTGACCTTTATATCTATTTACGCCCATGTGTGCCCATCATTTAGCTCCCTATTATTAGAGAGTATGTGTGGTGTTTGTTTACCAATTCCTGAGAAACTTCACTCAGGCTAATGGTCTCTAGTTCTATCCAACTTGCTGCAAAAGACATTATTTCATTTCATTTCATGACTGAGTAGTACTCCCTGGTGTGTGTGTACGTCTGTGTTGTGTGTATATATAAACAAAGTCAGACAACTAAGTTCATGAACTTATTGCTGAATATAACTACAATCACCTTCTAAGTACTTCCACCCTTTGGAAGCTGTGCCCCAACCCTAGCACCTAGTCCACTCTGTAAAGACATTTTGGAACTCTTTTTCTGGAAAGCCATTAGAACTATTGTCATATAAATTTTCACCTTTCAAAGTACTCCCCTTGCCCATCTGGCGACCATAATGATGTATCAGCAATGAGGTACAAATCACCTTTTCTAAGATGACTTTAATTGTCAGACCTCATATAACACATTTTCTTAATCCACGAATGAATTAATCAACACTTAGATTGATTCTACACTTTTGTAATTGTGAATTGTGTTGTGAGAAACGTTCAAGTGCAGGAGTCTTCTTTTCCCTTGGGTAGATACCCAGTACTGTGGTTGCTGGGTCAATTGCTACATCTACATTCATTTCTTTGAGGATTCTCCATACTGTTTTTCATAGAGGTTGTAGTTGTTTGTAGTCCCACCAACAATGTATAAGCATTCCATTCTTTCATCCATGACAGTATTTATTGTTTTCTTTTAAAAAATTTTTTACTAACGTCCATTCTGACAGGTCTAAGGTGGTATCTGATCATAGCGCATTGGTCTATGTCTCTATACCATGCTACTTTAATGATCTTTAGTGTAATTTGAAGTTTCATAATGTGATGCCTCCAGATTTGTGATTTTACTTAAGACTGCTTTGGCTATTAAGGCTCTTTTTTGGTTCCAAATGAAGCGTAGAATTACTTTTTCTAGATCTGTGAAATAGCATTGACATTTAAAAGAAGTTGAGTTAAATCTGTAAATCAATTGGAGCAATATGGATGTTTTAACAATTTTCATTCTACCAACCCATGTGCATGAGATGTTTTTTCATTTGTTTGCATCACCTATGATTTCTTTCATTAGTGTTTTGTTTTGCTTTTTGAGACAGAGTCTCACTATGTTGCCCTCGGTAGAGAGCTGTGGCATCACAACTGACAGCAACCTCAAACTCTTGGGCTTAAGCAATTTATCTTGCCTCAGCCTTCCAAGTAGCTGGGACTACAGGCAGCTGCCACAAGCCCAGCTATTTTTTTGTTATAGTTGTCGTTGTTGATTGGCAGAACCAGGCTGGGTTCAAGCACCAGATCCTGTGTATGTGCCTGGTGCCCTAGCCATTGAGCTACAGGAGCCATGCCTTCATCAGTGTTTTATTCTCCTCCTGGCAGAAATCTTTTACCTCCTTGGTTAGGTATATTCCTAGGTATTTTATTTTCTTGGTAGCTATTGTAAATTGTATAGAGTCCTTGATGTTATTGTCAGATTGACTGTTATTAGCAAAGAGAAATGCTATACTTTTGTATACATTGATTTCATTACCTGACACTTTGCTGAATTTATTCACAAATTTGAGAAGTCTTTGGTGGAGTCTTTAGGATTTTGCAGATACAAATCATATCACCAGCAAGCAGGAATCTCTGCTCCTTCCTGATCTAATACCACTTATATCTTTCTCTTGCCTGATTGCTCTAGCTTTGTTGAATATAAGTGGTGACCGTGGGCACCGTTGTCTTATTCCAGTTATTTATTTTTGGAATTGCTACAATTACCAGAGTGGTCTTCCTTATAAACTTTTTTCCCAGGCCAATATCTTTAAGTGTTTTCCCCACATTCTCTTCTTCATTTTTTATTGTTTCATGTCTTAAATTTAAATCTTTTATCCACAGAGAATCAATTTTTGTCAGTGGTGAGAAGCGTGGGTCCAATTTCAGTCTTCTACATGTGGATAACCAGTTCTCCAAATACCATTTGTTAAATAAGGATTCTTTTCCCCAGTGCATGTTTTTATTAGGCTTGTCAAAGATCAAATGATGATATGTGGCTGAATTCATCTCTAGATTCTCTATTTATTCTACATCTTTTTTTGTGCCAGTACCATGCTGTTTAATAGACTTGTAGTATAACCCGAAATCTGACAATGTGATGCCTCCAGATTTTTTGTTTATTTGTTTCTAAGAACTGTATTTGCTATTTCGGTTTTTTTCTGGTTCCATAGGAATCAACGTACTATTTTTTTCAAGTTCTTTAAAGTATGATATTGGTGCTTCGATGGGAATTTCTTTAAATCTATAGATTTCTTTGGGTAGTATGGACATTTTAACAATGTTGATTCTTCCCAGCCACAAGCATAGTATGTTCTTTCATTTGTTGATGTCTTCTGCTATTTCTTTTCTCAAGGTTTCATAATTCTCTTTGTAGAGATCTTTAACATCTTTTATTTGATATATTCCCAGGTATTCACCTTCTTTGGGACTACTGTAAAAGGAATACAGTCTTTGATTTTATTCATGGCTTGACTATGAAGGAGAAAATTCTGCAAGCAGCCAGGTATAAGAAAAATATTACAAAGGGAAAAATATTAGGATGATTGCAGATCTTTCAGCTCAAGTTTTTCAAGTCAGAAGAGGATGGTCATCGACCTTGAACTTTCTTAAACAAACAACTTCTATCCCAGGATCTTATATCCTGCTAAGCTGAGTGTCGTTTGTGATGGAGAAATCAAGTACCTTACCAAAATCCATATGTTGAGGAAATTTACCATAACTAGACCAGCTCTACAGGAAATTCTCACCCATTCTTCATAATGATCAGCAGTTTCATCAAAGTAAAAACCCACCTAGAAATATAAGAACAAAGCCTAAAAGTAAAAACCCACCTAGAAATGTAAGAACAAAGCCTAGCTTCCACAATGGTGAAAGGGATAAAAATAAGCTGTAGACCTCTGAAAAACAAGATGACCAAAACTCTTTCATATCTATCAATTTTCTCAATGTGAATGGTTTGAATTCTCCTCTAAAGAGGCTGGATGACTGGATACAAAAACTCAGGCCAGATATCGGTTGCCTACTAGACACTCATCTTACCTCAAAGGACAAAACAAGACAGGGTGAAGGGATGGGAAATGGTATTCTGGGCAAATGGAAAACAGAAAAAAGCTGGGGTTCCTATCTTATTTGCAAATGTAATCAGATTCAAACCAACAAAAATAAAGCCAAGGACGGTCACTATATATTCATCATAGGAAGCACACAACATGACAAGATTTCAATAATTAACATTTATGCACTCTATCTGAATGCTCCTCAATTTATAAAACAAACCCTAACTGATCTGAAAATATCTTCCTGTACTATAATCATTGGAGATTTTAACACCCTACTGGCAGTACTGGACAGATCGTCCAAGTGAATTCTCTTTTTGATGTACTGTTAGATTCAGTTTGCTAGTATTTTGTTGAGGACTTTTATACATATGTTCATAAGGACTATTGGTCTATAGTTTTCTTATTTTTTGTAATGTCCTTTCCTGGCTTTGGTAACAAAGTGATATTGGCTTAGTAAAATGAATTAGGGTACATTCCTTCTTTCTCAATGTTATCAATTAATCTCTTTAGGATAGATACTAGTTCTTTTTGTGGGTCTGGTAAAATTTGGCTGTGAATCCATTTGATCATGTTTTTGTTGATGCTCTAAAGTTTATTTTATTTAATTCACTTGCTTCTTTGCATTGGTTTTCAACTTTCTCTTCAATCCCATTCATCTTATTTTCCCTTCATATTCTGAATTCCATTTCTGACATCCAAACAATATCCTTTTTATTGTGGTCTATTGCTCTAGCTCCATTTTGATCCCCTGGTCACCTGAAACAAACTTGTTTTTCTTGTATCCAGAGTTATTTTTCTGAGTTCTTCTCATATGAAACCTCTTTACCCAGCTCAGGGAAGATAGGTTTGCAGTATGCCTGTTCTTTTTTGGTGGGAACTCTCCTACTTAGTGAGAAGCAGAGGTCCTTAGATGGCACTTGTGTGACCTACTCTGGAAGACTGCTTTGGCATGACAGAGGTAGATGCACTGAGATCCTGTAATACAGCTACTCTGTGCTAGCTCATTCCCCTTATGATTATCACAGTTCAGTAGTTCAAGCCAAGGCTTGTTAATCTTCAGGCAGCATTGTGGGTTTTTCCCAGGCCACTGTTGGAGGCTTGGGTTGTTCACACACTGAACACCCCCTGGAAGTGACAGTGATAGCTATGCAAAGCTATCTAGGCAGTGGGTAGTCTAGTCTATAGGTTTTTACTCCAACTGGGTCCATGTATGATGGCATCTTGAGGCAAAGAGTTCCCTGGTGGAAAATTGGACCAGTGTGGTAGTTCCCACCAGGTGGCTGGTTGGAGCCTCAGGATGGAGCTGCGGGGCTTATACATGGTAGCAGAAGCTTCTGTGTAGGGTCGGTGGGGCCAAATGATAGTGATGTAGCCTCAGAAAATGGTAATGAAGCCTCAAGCATAGAGTTGTGGGCCCTGGGGACAGAGCTGTGGATCCCAGGGGCAGAGCTGTGAGCCCAAAGACAGAGGAAAAGCTGGAGCCTTGGGAGTAGAGCCACAGAGCACCAAGGCAGCAATGAAGCCTCCTTCATAGAGCTTCAGGGCCTGGCAGCTGTGCTGGAGCCTCAGGGTCAGAGATATGGGACTCAGAATCAGTACTGGGACTTCAGGGGTAGGGTTATTGGGCCTAAGGGCAGTAGTAGAGCTTCAGAAGTGGGCCCATGGGACCCAAAGGCACTGCAGGTCCTGTGGGAGGGCCACCCACTCAGATAGTAGAGCAGAAATATTGAGGGCAGAGTTGCTGAGCTGGGTAGCAGCATGCAGTTACAGGGTGAGGCTGCAGGTCTGGGCTTCTGGGAGGCAGGTTTTCTCCCCCTGTCCAGGTCTCAAAGAGGCAGTCTGCACAGGGTGCCTCAGGTGGCTTCTGTGGTGTCCATTCTGCTCAAATTCCTCATGGGGATGAGGGATGCTCAGCTCTCAGTCAGAGGGCATATGAGTGTGTCTGCTCTGGCTAGTCAGAGCCAGGACAAAGGTGAGCTGAGTGAAGTGATTAAAGTATTTGAATGCAAAATTGGAGAAGGTGCCCCCCCCTAAAAAAATTAGTGATTAAAATTAAATAAAAGTGACACCAAAGAAATCAGTAATGCTGATTTTTGCCTCATGCTCCACTATGGCTTGACACAGCACTGTTTGTGATCCTGTCTTTATTTAAAGTTTTGTCATTTTGTACCCTATAAATATTTGTATTACTTTCAGCTCTTTTCAAATATTGCCCTAAACTATTATCTAGGGTGATTACTGTGTGTTCTAGCAACAGCTTAAATTTAGTACATGAGGCGAGAATATCACTTGCCTCATGAGTTTCACCTTCTTCATCTTCGCTGTATGAGTCCCCTTCAGATCAGAGGTAGCAGACTTGGGCTCTAAGGCTGTTAGGGGATATTTATTTAAAGGATTGGGAATCACTTGGTCAGATGCCACTCTTAAGGTGGCTGGCTCTGGTGTTTGACTTAGGGATAAAACTGAGAGATAAGTTATTTAAATAATGTGGCAACTTTTCCATGGGGAACTTACCAAGTGAGTTTTGGGCTTAGGGAAAGAAACAGATCAGGGGTCTAGATAACTTTTGTGATTTGCAAGAGTCGCCTGCATGCTGAAGATAAGCTTTCAGAGACCTTGAACAAAAACCAACTGCACAATATGCTCATGGCTCCCACCCACCAGGCCCTTTCCTGACTCTTTGCTACTGATTATTTGCTACAACCAGGGATATTTACTTGAACTGGGGAAGTCCTCTTTAGTCCTTATAGATCAATTACCAGGAACATGAGAAACAACAGTGTGAAATAAACATCAACCTAACTACATAAAAGGATAAACTCTCACCCAAGAAAGTAAAGTCAATACCAGAAATAGGTGTTCACATCCCCAGTGATGTGACAGGATACCAAATTCACAGGACAAGAATAGGCTGTGGCATGCGGATGGGGTAGTGGAAGTTTGGGAAAACTTAGTGCAAATTCCAGATAATCCGATGCAAAGCCAGAAAAGTAATGAGATAGGACAGTCCCAACCTGCATGTAAGTTCCATGGAAACAAGGATAATTTTATTTTTCTTCTTTACAGTATCATTAGCCCTGAGATGAGCATGTTGTTTATCTTGTCAGAAAAACAAGCTGTGGTTACTGAAGTAAACCATGCCACCCTTTCCAGTTATTCTCTACCTCCCCAGTCCCCTAAGAATTAAAACACTACCATAGAGGAAAAGCTTATGTTTCCAATGTCTCAGCCCCCTCGGTGCCAGGCATGGCCGTGGCTTGCTTCAGCCAACAGACAGTGAGCAAGTGTGAAGACACCATCTCCAGTCAGATGTGTTGAGACTCTTAAATACCTTAGTCCACTATTTATCTGTTTGCCAAAGGAATGGCATGCCTTAAAGAGGGACTGCTCCTTCTGGAATGAAAAAATATATAGTTAAGTCACAGCCAACCTGCCATTTTCACAGACGATATAAAACATAAGAAAAAAAATGAGATTTTTGTGGTAAACCCCTGAAGTTTGGAGGTTATTATCAAAGCAATGATGACTAAGTACAAGTTACTGATTGATTTTGATGTTGTTAGGAAAAGTTGTATAAAATGTTTTGTTAATAAAATATGGTATTTACTAGAAAACTAAGATTACATATTTGGAAAAAAGAGAATCAAATAAAATGTGACAGATCAAACAGTACTCAGGAAAGGAAAAGGTAAAGAAGCAGGAAAAAGAAGAAAACAAAGAAGAAACAAAATAAGAGACAAATACAAGGGAAGATAGTAGAAATAAAAGTAAAAATTTTAGAGATAAACAATATAAATACATTAAAATCCTTTTTGAAAATATTAGGGACCGGAAAGGGACAAAGGAAGAAGGACAAGAAAAGCAGACAATTGCTGAGATAGAAAATTAGGCAGTTGCTGAGACAGAGGAAAGGGACAGTTCCTTCATTTAGACATGAGCAGTGTAGAGAACAGAGACTATGCTGGGTGACTAAAAAAGCAGAAGTTGTGGTTAGAATGTCTTGGAATTCAGGCTCTGCTCAACTCCTAAAAGCCCCAGAGAGGGCTTCATCAGTAAGAACATTTTAAAGAAGAAGCTAGCCAGCATCTCATGATTAATCAATGCCACATTAATATCCTGGAGACATTCCAAAGGAGAAGTTAGTAAAGAATAGTGTGAAGTCTGCTTGATTAAGACCCTAAGTGAAAAAAATGCATAACCATGAAGAAGGAAATGCATAAACATTAGAAGTAGGAGGAGCAAAGCTAGGAATTGGAGAATAAACGCAGGGCGGAAGTTTGCAAGGGATCCTTCCTCTCTCAGGTGTGTTCTTTTTGCTCATAAACTTCTATCTGCTTATAAATTTAAATAGTTCTATAAAATATAACTTTGCTAATTGCCTGCCATTGCTGTGTAATTGCCTCTTTTTGTGCTGGCTCTGTGGCTGCTCCTGGGTTTCCTTGTTTTGTTCTGGTGGAGTCAAAGTGCTCTCAGATTCAGGGGACCACTTGCTAGTGGCACTGAGAGAAAGCCCTCACCGAGGCTGGGGTCTTCAGAGCCCCCGACAGAAAACACTAACAATTTCACATGGACTAACTCCTGTTGAAAAATAAAAATTAAAATCTGGTAAATGCATGCACTTTTCTTTTGCGATTCTAACTCTCATTATTCCAAAATTAAATTTTAATGAGGATTTAAAGATATTTATGCAACCTTTGAGTGTTTAAAAAATTACACAACTATAGTCATTTCCATTATCCCAAACTATCTGTTTAATACAAAAACAAATATATGTGTAAGCATATACCGTGTGCGTTCATACCCTGGAAAACCTCTGAATATGGCACGTTTTCCCCAGACTAACTTTTGTCTTATTTCACTGAACATGGCTGACTAACCTGCATAATATTTTCAGAGATATTAAGAAGTAAAGAAGGAGCAAATGCCCTGTCTTGGTTCACAGTGGAACTACTCTCCTTAACCCCCTCTTTCCAAGGCAAGAACCAAACAACAAAAGTTCACACTCATAAGAAAACAACTTTCCATCTTTGGGCAACACATAATAAGCAAAACAGAAGGAAATAGCCTCAAAGCACTTTTTTGGTATACAGATTGCCAATCCCTACTCATATTTGTGGTGACTACGTCAAGTTCTAGCATAATCGTTAGTACCATTCCCTTTTCTTTCAAAATTACTCTGGTTAGGTTGATAAATCCTTGGTATTCATGTACCAGCATTACAATGATTTATTACCATGCATATAATAAATGGAAATATAACCACAGTGATTTTATCCAGGGAGATTTACTCCTAACAAAGTGCTATAGAATCATAGGGGATTCAGAGGAAAATGGTAGGTATGCAAAATGAATTATTAATTGACCTGTAATCTAAATCCGTTACTGTCATTAAGTTTCTGTTTTAGTTTAGTCATCTGTAAAATAGAGATAATAATTTTAGTGATTTCCCAATATTCCACTAGAAGTTGGATAATATAGACAAGAGACCATTTTGAGTACTATATAGTGCTTTAAACATGTCAAATACATTACAGTTGTCTGACAATCATTTTTTTATGCAGCTTTAAGCTATCATTATTCCCACTGATTATTTAAACATTATTTAGAGAAGTTAGAGTGCTTGGCCTGGTTGTTTTCTCTTTGACGATCACGTATACAGATTTATCAAGATCATAATGTCTTGAGGCAATGACGTAATATACTATTTAAGCAGGATAACATTATCTTTCAAACTAATTTTTGAGCTTGGTTAATTTTGTAAAGGGAGAAAATCAAACTAATTTTTGACCTTGGCTAATTTTGTAAAGGGAAAAATCATGTGATTGTATTACATTCCTATGATTTTCTTAGAACATCTTTATATTTAACTCAAAGAAAAGCCAATAAGGCCATTCCATGTCCTTGAAGTCCCTTTCTCCCAACATGGGAATTACCCCCAATTAGCTCAAAGTTTACTTTGAAACAAAAGGCATGAAGAGAAATTTCTCTAATTTTCCTGGGAATGAATGGTTTATGGTATTCAGTGAGTTTTTATGATAATGAAATATACCACCTTCATTAATGACTTTTAAATTAGCAATATGCAATAAAAGCAGCAATGAGAATCAGATTTTAGTTTTAATTTCCCTAATTTCCAAAGTCTTAAATTAGTTGTCAAAATTTTCACAGTCTGACTTTCCATCTACTGACATAGCATGGCTCTATAAATTTAATGAACAGCCTGTTTTAGCATGAGTTTTTAATTGTTCACATTTTAAACCCAGAACATTCACACCTGAAGTGAGAATCAATTTCACTTAGCTCTGTCTTTGGCGAGGCCATTTTTTCTATTACTTGAAGAATGTGCTTCCTTCAGCTTTGTCTTATCTTGGTAAGTCCAGGAGAAAGTTAACAGGGCATAAAAATGTAGAGAAGAGGCTTTCTGGTGACCTTGTTCTAGACCCTGCACAAAACACTATTTGTATTATATAAACAAGGATACTACTTTTCAACATAATTTTGAAGATCTTTTACACAACAAGCCTTTAAAAAGTGCAACAATTCCTGCCATTGTGTACAATCACAGGGCAAACTATTGACATTGATAAAACTCTTCAGAAAGCCTGCATCAACCCTCTTGATTGTTGATGAATACAGAGAAACAGAAAAATCTTAGCACATGGCATCAGATCAAAGGTATACAAGGCCAGATGGAAATATTGCTAGCACAAGATAGGCATTTCTATGGTTTAGAAAAGTTGTAGCAAAGACAGCAACCTGCTTCTAACATTGAGACAATTTTTTAAAAATAGTCCCCAAGAAAAATGCTATTGAGCAAACTCAACAAAATTCGTGTCCTTCCTGGTAGTTTTACCACTGAGAATAAGATGTATGAACTCTTTTCGGTGCACTAGGGATTCCTTTAAAATACAGCAACCCAACAATAAAGGGTGTCATTACATCATTCTTGTAGCAGTGATCTTAATGAGAGAAAGGCCCGTGTTGTTCCTGAATTCTTCCTCTCACTTTACACCTAATTAACACCAGGAAGGCCTTAGGCAAAAAGAAAAATAGGACTCTTGGGATTAAGTAATCTCCTCACTGACTCCAAGTAAACTCAAAGATTACCTGTCAACCAGGTAGAAGGCAGCTGCAGTTAGAATTTGCCATCAGAGTTTAAAGTCCTTCTGTAGAGAAATAACTGTGAAGGCGGAAAAGGAATTTACTTCAGTTAAGCTTCATGTTTCTAGAAGGCTGTGGTATCAAATTTACAGTCTCTGAGGCTTGCTTTTGTAAAATCTCAAGTATTTGCTCTTGCTTTTAGTACAATCTCACTAATTTGGCCTAAGGAAAGAGAAAATAAATTTTGAATTAAACAATATCTTCAAAGAAACAATAAAGACTTGCAACTAGGAAAACAGAATGTGGTCATAGGAGATTTAGATAATAATGATGTATAGTTAGACTGTCAATTTATAGATAATTTATTGCTGGTTTATAAAGGCAAGGAATGACAGCTATCTTCAGCTATGTGAAGAAGCATCCTGAGGGAAAGGGGACCACCTGTTTTACATTGTTCCAGGAGGCACAGTTGAAATCTTTGGGTGGAAGTTTCAGTAAGCTGATGATTTGGGCTTTCTTTCATTATTATTTTCTTTTTGGCTTTCTACTTAATACAAATTAACTGTTTCTTGTGAGAAAGGGAACCTCCTGTCATGCAAAGTACTCTAACTACCCATTGGGCATCTGTAGGGAATGTTGTCTAAACAATTCATTCTAATAAGATTTTGAATTAGAATAGTACATTGAACTTTTTTTTTTAAGGCTTCAGAAATCCATGTTTATTTTTAATGCCAAAGAGGATAAGAATGATTTTTAAATTAAAACTTACCAAAAAGATAAATCATGCAATCTTATAAAAGAATTTTTGTCTTGTGCAAATATGTTGCAAGAGATTCTTTTATTCTTTCCCTTTGCTGGGTCCTAATTACCTCAAATCTCCAAACTTGAGGCCTTTCTGTCCTGTCCCTTATCTTTTCTTTCTATCTTTTCTTTTTTGTTGTTGTTGTTGAGGATTCATTGAGGGTACAAGAAACCAAGTTATACTGATTGCATTTGTTAGGTAAATTCCCTCTTATACTTGTGTCTTGCCCCCAAAAGGTGTGTCACACACCAAGACCCCTGCCCTCTCCCCCATTTCCTCTTTTTGCTCTCCTTTCCCCCACCCCCTCCCTCCTTCTCTCTCTTTCTGTTCCCCTCTTCCCCTACTCCCCACCATGTATTAGGTCATGAATTGTCATCACATCAAAATTGAATACATAGGATTCATGCTTCTCCATTCATGTGATGCTTTACTAAGAATAATGTGTTCCACTTCCATCTAGGTTAATACAAAGGATTAAAGTCTCCAACTTTTTAATGACTGAATAGTATTCTATGTTATACATATACCACAGCTTGTTAATCCATTCCTGGGTTGGTGGGCATTTAGGCTGTTTCTACATTCTGGTGATTGTAAATTGAGCTGCAACAGTCTAGTGCAAGTGTCCTTATGTTAGAAGGAATTTTTTCCTTCTGGGTAGATACCTAGTAATGGGATTACAGGATCAAATGGGAGGTCTAGCTTGAGTTCTTTGAGGGTTTGCCATACTTCCTTCCAAAAAGGTAAGGTTATAGCTTAGCTTAGCAGGATATAGAATTCTGGGCTGGAAATTATTTTGTTTAAGTAGATTAAAGGTAGATGACCATTGTCTTCTGGCTTGAAAAGTTTCATTAGAGAAGTCTCCAGTCATCCTGATGGATTTGCCCCTGTAGGTCAATTGGCAGGTGCTCCTGGCAGCTTGGAGAATCTTTTCTTTTGTCTTAACTTTGGACAGGTTCATCCCAATATGTATTGGAGAAGCTCTATTTGAGTTGAAGTGACCTGGGGTCCAATATCCCTCTGAAAGGAGTGTGTCAGAATCTTTGGTGATATTTGGGAAATTATCATTTATAATATTCTCTAGTGTAGCTTCCATTCCTCTGCAGCATTCTTCTTCCCTTTCTGGGATAACTATAACTTGTATATTTGAATGCTTCATAAAGTCTCATAATTCTATCAGTGAATGTTCTGCTTTCTGCATCTTTAACTGTTTGAGTTATCTCAAGAGCTTTGTCCTCTAACTCTGAGATTCTTTCTTTTACATGGTCTAATCTGTTGTTGATACTCTCTTTTGCATCTTTAACTTCCCTAATTGATTGCTTCAGTTCCTTCAGCTCTGCCATATCCTTTCCATATTCTTCATATTGTTCATCTTATTAGATTCTATTTTTGGATTTCCTTTTTGTTATTTTCCACTTTCTCAGAATTTCCTTCATTATTTTCATCATCTGTATTTTAAATTCTCCTCTGTCATTTCCTTATAGGTGGAATCCTCTGCAGTAGCTACCTCACAGTCCCTTGTGGGGAGGGGTTGCCCTGGACTGGTTTTTCATGTTGTCAGGATTTTTCTGCTGACTCTTCCTCATGAGTGTTTTCTTTTATCTTGCCCTAATTTTCCTTTCATTTCCTCTTGCTCTTTAAGTTACCATGCCTCTGGCCTCAGATTTCAATGAGTCCTTTTGGTACAGGACTTGGCTAAGCAGAAGCTTTCCCAAGAAAGTACTTGTCACTGGGATCTCTGCATAAGTGGCTGCCCACTTATCCAAAACCAGCTTCACTCTATGCCCCTGAGGGCCAAGGCTGTAAGGCAGTCTTCCCACTGCCAAATACTGAAAGTTCTGCCCTTCTCTGGCATCTCAGTCCCAGCCATTGGGTCTGCTCACAGTCACTAGATCACTCACCCAAGGTCTCCCAGCCCAAGTCTCCCTCTGTGACTCTGAGGGTGGAGCCTGCAGGGGCAGTTCTCCCACAATGGCTGGGCCCACAGCCAAGCAATGTTAGCTCCATTCTGGCCCAGCAGCTCAGACTTGTGCTCTGGACAACATTTAGAGTCACCCACACTCTTGCCCAAGTTCTCCCAAGGTAATTCAACTGAGTGCCCAAGTCCAAGCAAAAAAAAAAAAAAAAAAAAACAACCCACAGGGAAAGCTTTCCCTCTCTGCAATGTTGCTGTTGTTGTAATTACAGCTGCAGCAGCCTGTTAGCAGCCACTTGTCCCTTCTCCACTGCTTTTGTCCTCCCCCTGGGGTCCAGAAGTCTCCCATTCTCTCCCTGCATCCCCCAAAGGATGTTTCTAGGCAGAGTCCACAAGCTACAGATGCCTGGAGTCTTCTCTCCCTCAATCTCATTGATTCCAGTTGCAAAGAAGCTGTTACTTGGCCACCATCTTGCTCCACCCCCCCAATACATTGAATTTTTTAAAAAAGTTTGTTATCATTAGAAATTTTGAAAAATTGAAGTCTTACTCAGAATTTCAATTCCTTGCATTCGAAAGCTGAACATTCTTCAAGTGAGTCTGAATTTTTGCTGTTTGGGAAAAATATGCCATGGTTCATGTAATTCAGCTCCAGTATGCTATTGGGGCTCCTATGTTTCACAGAGAAAAAGATTGACAGCTTACTCCAGGCCATGACTCTGCTCGGGAATTTTTGTTTCAATGCACTAGAAAAGATAATTTAGGTGTAAATAAAGAAACAAAAATTCTAGGACTGCCTGAAAATTTGTTTCATAAGCTTGTAGATTCTATCCTCTGAGTAAAAGAGCTGTCAACTTCAACTTACTAGTGAACTAAATTAGAGTTTTGAATTCACAACTTAGTTACAAATTAGATTTGGAAAGGCAGAGATTTTCTAAACAAAAGTGATGTTTGCTATTTTTAACATGCTAAATTTCACGGTGATTAGTTATGCAGAAATAAAACCCCAAACAGTAATAAATGTGTATCAGCTTCTAAGAAATTTCCTTCCAGACACATTCACTGGTCCTGATAATTGAGGAGAAAATGGCCTAAGACATTTTATAAGCTCCAAGACAGCATAATGAGGCCACATTTTTTTTTTTTATCCTTTCACAGTTGCTATCATAGGTCTTAGTGATACTGGAATTTCTTCTTCAGTAGGTTCTTGGTCTCAGGGATTCAAAGAATGAACACATGAAGCACAGATTAGTGGTAAGATGGAATTTTATTAGAAAGGAAGGAATACAGAAGAAGGAAAAAGCACCAGAGCTTCTGGAAAGGAGAAAGAATTAACTGGAGAGTCTCTACCTGGGCTCTTTATCTAGGCTTGGTAGGTAGATAAACATCTTTTCAAAGTTAATGAGTACATTAACAAATGAATGAATGTAGGGCAAGGTTATCAGGTGCTTAAGTTTTTGTCTCGAAAAAAGGGATTAGGGTGTGTGCTCCCTATGAAGGTGGAACCACACAAAAAACCGTCTTAGGCTGCTTTGTTCATGATCTTGTTAGAACCCAGAGCATGTGTCCTGAAAAAGGTAGCCTGGAAATGTGCCTGTTTGTGCCTGGAAATGAGGGTCTGCTTTCTGAGCTCATCTGGGCCTAAAAAATTGGGGGGAGGGGGTCCCTGTGAAGCCCTAAGTGGTAGAATCCTGTATCATTAGGAAAAGCTTATGTAGAGTTGACAAAAATTTTGTTGGATAGATGAACAAATAAACAAGATAAATGTTTTTAGAAATTAAAATTTACTGATGTCAAGTCAGGTCATTATTAGCTATCTTATGATAAATCTTAAAGTAGATACTTTTCTGAGGGAGGAAGTAGAGAATTTTCCTAGACGATTACTTAATTTTATATAAAATATAAATCACATTTGTATCATAGTTAGGGAAGACCTTTCTAATTTGATATGATTTAAGCCCAAAGCTACATCTCAACATAACCTTTGCTTTCCTTTACCTGAAATGAACCGTATTCCCTTTCTCCAGGCTAAATCCCCTTAACCTTCAGGACTCAGAATACTTGTAGCCCTTCCCCATTTCTGTTGTCTGGGTTTGACATCATACCACATTTGAAAAAAAGGCATATTCAATTTTCTTTTTCAAAATAGATTTAATGTCTTTACAAAAAAATAACATGTTTAAGAAGAGTACAATATGTTACATGACTACTGAAGTATTTCCTTCCTGTTACTACACTGAGTGGTTGTCAAGTATAAGTCATTGCAGCAACAAACCTAAAAGCAGAAGAAATGTCAGCTATAGGTCCTTGCCGTTTGTTGCAACCCCTCCTCACATTCTAAATACATAATAATAGACATTTTCAATGTTAAGATGCTTCCAAAATCTAAATACCTACATTCATATTCTTGTTTGTACCTTACAATCTTTCCTCCAACCCCTGCCATATTGGTTTAAGTCTAACAGTTATATTAATTTAATTACATTTTAGGGAAATCTCTGTTTTTGAAACATGAATGACATTTCTACCTCTGAAGCTGTATTTAGGATTAAGTGAATTCACGTCCTGCAAGTAGAATTGTTTCCTATACATGTAAATTGTACACATTGATGATGACATGACTTGTTTCCTCTATAACCTTAAGGCGTGACTATTTGGGATGTCATAATTATTTAGGTCAACAAACATTCATTGAATACTTACTAAATGGGAGGCATTGTGTGAGGTGCTCAGATTGGAATGTTGAGGAAGATAGATTCCTTACCTTCCAAGAATTTAGAGTCTAAGAACTTGAAAAAGGAAAAACAGCAACCAGTGCTGCATAGCCGTCATTTTAAAGATTTCATAACTAACTTGCACATCCTTTAAAATAGAAGTCATAGCAGGGGAATTCTGTCTGCTCAGGAAGGTGCTCAGAATAATTTCCAACTAGATTATGTTCGTTAATTGACAATAGCAGGAAAGCCTCAATTCAGGTACACCTACACTATTGGAGTTTTTTTTTTTTTTAACTCATTTAGCATACTGATGTAAAAACTGACTTGAACTCTGTCCGATATTTAAGTGACCGTTCATTGTAATAAACATGAAAGTTTAAATCCGACAGCAAAAATTCATCAGACTAAGTCTGTCCTCATCAAAATAGCTAGGACCACAATAAAGACCAGAAACACCTTCTATCCTCAATGTGTTTCCAAGGTCACAGTGAGCTGCTCTATACACATGTCAGCTCTGAATTGACTTTATCGATATGCTATGCATTTGGCCTGAATAAGTGGTTCCTTCTTTTAGCTGGGATATTCCTGGACATTGTGTTATAAAGTAGAGAGCTGAAATATAGTCATCACAGCAAAGCTGTCTGTTTAGACAAGGTCAGGATGGGCAGAGCAAATTGTAGAGTTGTGGGTAGTGAGATGCGTATTTTTCTCAAAAGTACAGGATGAAAGTCAGGGCAGATGGGGATGCTAACATCTAAATTGTAAAATAACCCAACTGCTAGGCCTCAGGACTATTATAAGGAATTAAAAAAAACAATTCCAAGTGTTCTTCTAACAAAAACATATGTAATTCCCTAATTTTTCCATTTGCTCCTAGAACCTATGTGGTGGGTAAAAGAAATGGTATGGGAGCACGCCTGTGCCTTATTTAGAAGACTGTATGTAGCAGAGGGAAAAAATGAAATAAATCCTATGTTTGCCATGATAACAAACTGAGAATAACTGTTCTTAAATGGGCTCTTTGTCCTCAAGGCTTATCATCTCAATCTGTTGCGAGTGATAACTCACATCAGTTTCCAGAAAACATAAAGTTTCTGGGGAGACCAAAATGTTTTCGGTCTTTATTTTCACAGGCGTAGGTTGATATGCACATTACTTTCTTTCTTTCATCTAAATTGAATTTAATATGTAACATAGACTATCTGAATGAGTCACTTGTCAGGAAGAAAAAGGTAGTGTGATCCCTGATCACCGTTGAAGAAAGTGTATTTGACAAGTTGGAAACAATACAAACAATTGTAGATCTACACTATATTGTTTCTGTGGTCTGTTCAATGACCATATTGTCATTCAGGCTGCCATTGTAGTTACCGAAGAAAGGATACCTATGCTACATTACCTGCACAGAATCTACAGGAACAAGAAAACTACAGGTTTCCTTTTTAATATTCAACATGAAAATAAAGAGCTGCTTATTTTTAGCTACTACACACCATATGTTTGAACTGCTGAGTCTTCCTCCTATATTCATTTATGTAACAGAGCAGTTAAAGTTATGCATCACAACTATCCCAGAACTTTAGTTTTGAAAAAAAACAATGACAATCATGCCAGCCACCTCTGCTATGTCACAGACAAGGCTCACAGAGGTTAAATGAGCGTCCAAAGGCTGAGGCAAATCCAGGGCTGGACCCTGAGGTTTTCTGCATTATCCTAGGCTTGATCTAAGGTCACCACTATCTAAGTTGGTGCATATCTGGTTTTGTAGTTCTAGCGATGAGGCTAAAACTACGCTTGTTCTAGTTTGCACCAATCAGACCATCTGAGGTCAAGGTAGTTCTGTCAACAAAGCCTTGCAGATCAGGACACTACTGAAACCCTATCAAACCACAAGGGGTAGGGAAACTTTAAAAATGAATAATAGACTATTTAGGGAAAATTAAAAATATAAGCCTCTCCAAGCTGGCTAGAACTTTCATCAGCTACTGGGTTTGCCCTGCAAAGACGTCCCACGTGCCCAATGAGATCATTTCATCTTTTTCTTCTCCAAATTGTGCTCTTGTTGAGAGACGTCGAATATAAAACAGCCTGATCCCAATACAGAGCTGTTTGGCAATGGCAGCAGTTTAAAAGAGAGTTGGGAATTAGACGCTACACCAACTAATCTACTCCCCAGCAACTGGATGTACCATATTTCATGCTATTCGGGTTGGCTGAACAAAGCTCTAAATTTTTGTCAACTCCCTTTAATTAATCTTGTCGTAAGTCCTATGGTGAGGTGGGTGAACTTTCGAACATTAAACAGTGGAATTACTCGCCGGGTGGCTTTTCCCAAACACCCCCAACCCCAATTAAAGAGCTGTGTTTTGGTTTGGGTTTCCTCAAATGGAGCTCTTGTTAACACTCATCAAACACAGGAAAAATAAAACAGCAATTTAACTGTGCCCGCAGTGTGAAAGGCTTGTGCAAATAATCAGCACATTTCTAACTGGTTAGTAATAGGCAGAGTGCAAAAAACAAATGACCAGATTTATACCACTGGGCAGGTCTGAAAGCAACATTACAGCTGAAATATATTCATTTACAATGTAAAGCAAGCCTTTCAGTGAATAATTGTTTACATAATAGTGAAGAGTGCTCGTGCTGCACAACTGGGATCCATTTACAACGTGTTAACCAAATAATGCATGTTTACAAAAGATTTAGAGTTTGTTTTTGGAGAAAAGAATCGTGGTACCCATGCCAACAAAAGCAGAGCAGGATGTACAGTTAGTAAATCTTTTCTTAGCTGCAAAATTAGCATCAACTTGCTTGAGCCCTGTAAACTACGTCAGCGTTAAGTCACTCTCAGAAACTGATGTGTGAGGGTAGTATTTTCTTAAACAGAAGTTCTGCTCCATTCTGATTTATTTATTTATTTATTTTTAAAATAATGCCAAATAATGAGGTGGGGGTAGAGTTCCTTAACCAGGCCAAGGGAAAAAGAAAGCGGAATCATCTTAAAAACGGCCATCCTGGATTTAATAGCCTACAACAAAACCCTAAGAAGGTCAACTTCATGGTTCAGCAATTCCTAAAAGCCTTGTCTACTTCTCCAAAGCTTATCGGTGACGGCTGGTGTATAAGAGCTCCCAATGAGGCCTGATTTACAGCACTGAAGGGCTTTGCAGTGACAAAGGAGGGCCAGGGTCCTTGAGTGCCTTCTGTATTTTTTAGATCCCAGAAAATGATGTGGTTCTGTGATAGGAATCTCTTACACTTTAACACTGACATAAACAGGTCACAGTGCCTGCAAAGCTTAGGCAGGAGTCAGAAGCACACCCTCTCTCTCGCTCTTTTTTTTATTTCTGGGTCAGAGTCCGATTTTATCAAATCAAGCTATCTAATTGAACACAAACCATGCGATAGGACCCAAACGGAGTGCATTAACAATGAAACAGAAGGGGCCAGGTTTGTCTCAGGCTGGTGCTGTTACAAGGATAAGCTTCAGACATCACTTGAATACAAAATGACTTTTTTTTCCCCCTACCTTGACAAAAGTCTGTCTTTCGGTGGGTTGGGGAGAGTTGAGACTAAAACGCACACACACACACACACACACACAAATCTAGTTTCATGCTAGATGTATCTGTTGTGAAGCAATACGTTGGCTGAATAGGAAAAGTCAGGTGAGTTAAAGTCTCGTGGCAGCCTGATTCAAACCATAGCTACACAAACCAGAGCTCTGTCCAGAACTCGGGAAAGTGAATTATATATAATAACACTTACAGTTTCCTAGTACTATTAGATTTGCCTTCTTACATAAATGCTTAAGTTATGATAAAAAACAGGGCCATGTCAGTTCCTTTCAGTCTCAGCACATCTGCTATTAGCATAAGAAATGCTGCTTATGGCAGAGCTAGTCGGGCTTGAAATTTCTGAATTAATGGATTTGATTTCCTCTTGAGACAAACCATCAGCCTTGCAGTAATGGAAATAGATATAGTTGGTAAAACAAATAAAAAGCTGGCATGCAGATAAAATGGGTTTCAGTTTAAAATAGTAATGTTGTAATTGAAGTGAACAATTACAGGGTTGCTCCTAGGCACAAAAGAAATACCATGAAAATGAAGTAATGTTTTTGTTAAGTATAGTCATTTCACGAAAATGTAGAGCTGCAGATGTCATTGTCTGCCAAAGGGAAAACTATACTTATTCTTCTATACACAGATCATTTAATAACATTTGGCTAATTTTAATAATAATCGGTAATATTAACCCTATATTTCACTGGGAGTTTGAAGACAAAGGCTCCCACCCCCGCCCTATTCTTTCCCTTCTTTGGTACTGAGCCAAGGAGAGCAAGTTCCTGTAACAAGCCCTTGGCAATGAACTCTCAGAGTGCACCCCACCCCACCCCCCACCCAGCAGCATTGCCCTTTTTAATGTCTTATTTTTCTTTCTTTGTCAAGCATCTGCTATCAGAAATGGAGCCTGTTAGCTTGCAATCAGAGGTGCGGGGACTGAGAGTAAAAGGAGGGTGGAGAGTGGGAACCCCAGGACGGGAAAGTGGGCTCTGGAATGTTCACATCTGATCCCCTTTACTTTGTATTTTTATTTTTTTTCTGCTGTCTGTTTCAACTTGTCTGTGAACCATATGAAATTCAGAATAGAAAGTTCCATTTTTAGAACTTGAAATCTTTTCATGTTCATACACACACAAACTGAGACAGCCAAGGCCACGGGATATCACAAGAAACATAAGTGTCTCGTTGACTCTGAGAAGACAGTGACACAAATACACTTTAACAAAATGCTCAGCTGGGTCCCAGCCGCTGCTCGGGCCTCCCTCCCACTCCTCCGTTTTAGTGCTTTGCAGGAAGAGACACGCACTGTGTTTCCTCCTCAGGTTTTGGTAATTAAAACAATATTGGAGCTCTCTGAAATTTTATTTGGAAATCGACTGTGCTTTGTTCCCTACAATGCTGACTGGTGCACACAGCCTGTTTGGCTCATTCGGCACCTCTTTATCCAAGGGGAGCACTTTGGAGTGGGGTGGGGTTTCTTTTTCTTTCTTTTTTTTTTTTTTCTTGGCTTCACAACACTGAAGAAGCCACCAAGGGGTGAGAAATGAAAGTCCCTTCTAACAAAGGATTGAGCTGTGACTTCTTCAGAGAAAAGGTTAAATCGACCGGCTTGAGTGTCTTGGAGTGAAACAGGAGAAGGGCCCCTTCCCTTTTGGCTCAGCCAGTTAGAATAATTCATTTCCTAAGGCAGCCTACCTATGACAGTCACAGGTGACCTCCCTGCCTGCTAAGCTCCGGTGGTTTCCCCTTCCCATCGCCCAAGTACAGCTCCTGCCAGAAGACAAATGGACTGCGAGCTGGAGACATATCTGTAGCGCAGAGGAAAAGCAGCCCGTCTACATCTGTCATTTTAAAGCCTCGCCTGGAGAGTTTACTGCTTTCTTCACACTCTCACACTTACATAAATACACCCACACAGTACAGGCAAGTTCCTGAGACTCCCAAGCCTTCCTCTGCCATTAGGAGGCATTTTAAAACAAATTAGCACCCTCCCCCAAAGCCTATTGGCCTAAATGTGTTTATTACTTTGTTTGGGGCTTTAAAAACTCCTCCTAAAGGCTTCAGACGCCACTGGGGAGTTCTCCCGGAATTGAGCACACCCTTCCTCTGTTGAAGAATACACACATCTGACAAAGACTGAAATCTTTTTTTTTTCCCCCTCTTGACACAGCGGCTGGTGACACATAAATGTACTTTTTTCTTTTGACAGAGTAATAAAAATCTCATTATCTCTGAATAGGCAGCAATTTCGTTATCTAATCTTTTTACCAAAAGGTTAGTTAATTAATCAGAAACAAATCCTGATTATTATTTCAATAGAATTAGGAAGACAAATCACCAGAGTACAGCTAAATAGGGCAGGCCTGCGGTTTCACCTGCCCACGGCCATGCTGGCCTGGTGACTGCCGGGCGCGCCGAGCACGCGGCCTTGGGAGCCGCAGCCAGCAGATGGCTGCTCGGAGCGGCCAGCCTGTCTCTGCTCCCGCGCCTGTGATCCCATTACCTCACTGAATCCGTTACCAGGGTAACTGTTAAATTGCTGTGAAAGGCATGGTAATAAAGTAACCTGTCACATTGGCAATAAAAGGAGCAGAATTTTCCTGTTCACTGAACTTTGCAGCTCATCAATAGTCACTTGATGTAGAAATTCACCGCGACTGCAGGGTCAGCCGCAGGAATCTTTCCATAAGGCTTCTGAAATGCAAACGAAAGTTTATGTAAACACTGGGGAGAGAGAATGAAAAGCTGGACTCTTAGCTGCACCAGAGCGAATGCTTTTTTCTGTGGAAGGGCTCTGGGAGCTTGAAGAACATCAGATTGCTCCCTTTGTTGTTGTTGTTGTTTTAATTTAAGGCATGCTAGATAAAAATAACCTTTGGTGGGGAAAGACAGCTGTGATTAATTCAAGACTGGGAAAACAAAACACAAGGCAAAAAAAAAAAAATCCTTTGTTCCTAAAATCTTTCTTTTTCGGATCCTATCTTACTGGTTGTTTTCATTACAGGGTCATGGTACTTTAAAAAAAATAAGATTTGGATTTGAGCATTAAGGGAAAAAAATGAAAAGCATTGGTTTTCGCAATAATGAAGAGACAAAACACCCCCTCCCCCACTGCATCCCACTCCACCAGTTAGGACCCATCAGCTCTAACTGGGAAGAGATGGATGTGCCCAATGCATGAGATGGCCGGTCTATAAATGCTCTACAAAGGTTTCTATGTCACGGATTCTGGTGGTGACACCAGCAGGTCTAAAATCCGCTACAATTAATTGAGCTTCTTTGAGGTAAGACAGGAGAATAGCCACATACTCTCTCAGTGTTAAATTAAGGAATAAGAAATAAATAGAAAACCTCATTTACCTCAATTACATTTTGCAGCCAAACCTACAAACCACGTGGAAAGTGGGGTCTATCTATCTAGCCCTCATTATTAGGCATTTGCAGACATCATGCTTTGGGCTTCATTTGGTGCTGTCATTAATTAGGTGATATTAACCTTAAAATACTCTGGAGCTTGCCTATTGGAAATAACTTTGCACATGCTCTTTTTTCTCCCTCCCTTTGACTTGCAAGAGCTTACAGCTTGTTATTAAAAAACTGACAGTATTTTTTAAACCAGCCCGCAGCAGACATAAACCATACTTCTAGTGGTAGCTGCAAGCCATGAAAAGAAATGCCTCCAAGCAGGAATTGTCCTCATTACAGAGCACTCAGCGAGGGGATTACTGCAGAGCTTCACGGGCTGGTCACATCAGACAGGGCCTTCTAGGGGCATCTCAGTCATGATGGTGCTTTTAAGAATGAGGTGGTGATGTGCTGCGTGTGGAAAAGTGGATGGCTTTCTAGTCAAAAGTGGAAAATGAAGGTTTTGGCTTCATGACATCTGAATTTGTTGGAAAATTGAAAATTGCTTCTATCCTGTTAGAAGCAATTCTGAAACATGGCGTCATACGCACACACAACATGAATCGCAAAATGTGTGTTTTACTGTCCACACTTAAAGTGTTCCCTACACTTACTCTTCCCACCCTTCTGCATCTTGATAAGGTTCCCAAAAAGGACAGAAAGAAGTAGAATTACAAAGGTAACTACCCGTGAAACTGTGCCCCCATCTTCCCTTGACATATGGCCGACCCTATGACGGCTCCCCATGGGTGCCAGGGCAGAAAAGTCTTTGTCTAAATCAAAGATTGACCAGCTAAATTTGGAAAAATACGATTTAGCATAACTGATCGCCAAAAATGAGCTAGACCTTCAGATCTGGTAAATATTAATGAGGCTGGCTGAATTACATAAATGTGTTGAGTGGATGAAAAGTGAAAAGATGGGAAATGGTAGCCCTGTGTTAACCTAGACAATCCCTTTCCTCTCTAAAGATGACCGTATTATTTAATTCCCATCTGTGGTTCCCATGTACCTAAGGAGACTCTGTCCTTAGAGCTCTTAACTTTTTAAGAGAGCCCAAACAAAAACTTTTATTAGACATTTTCAGTTTTTGATATCCAATGACATATGTCATAACGATATTTTCAGTTTTGATATCCAATGACATGATCATAACAAACTACTACAACTGAGTGGATTAAGTAACAGAAACTTATTTTTTTCTAAGTTTTGGAGGCCAGAAGTCTGAGATCAAGGTGTCAGGGTATTTCTCCTCGGTCCTCTCTCCTGGCTGGCAGGTGTCTTCCTTCTCCCTGTGTTTTCACATGGGCTTCCTTCTGGGTCTGTGTCCTAATCTCTTCTTCTTATGAGGACACCAGGCATTTTGGAGTAGGGCCAATCCTAATAACTTCATTTTAACTTAGTTATCTCTTTAAAGACCCTATCTCCAAATACAATCACATTCTGAAATACTGAGGGTTAGGACTGCGTATGAATTTTAGGAGGACACACAATTCACCCTATAACACCAATGGATGCCAAATAAATAAAATATACTTTGGATAAATAATTATAATTATACCATGCTTACAGTGTGAAAGGCATGTTTGGGGGCCTTTTCGACTGACTAACTTATTGAATTCTCACAGCGTCCTTATGAGTTACAGAATGTTAAGATGTTACATGAAGGCAGAGTGAGGTTAAACAACTCAGCCACGCGCTAGCTGGTGAAGCTAGGAATGAAATTCAAGCAGCATCTGGTTTGTACTGTCAATTTTAGCTGGTTCAGAACTTTCTTAGTGAGAAATGCAGTATTATGACTTTGAGGCTATAGAGTAGAAGGGACTTAAGAATTAAAAGTCAGAGTTTTGTAATCTCCATAAATGCAAATCATCCTCATAAAATCAGGCTAATAAAAGGTTCTATGTATGTACAGTTGTTCTCATACAATGGATTTGGTTAGGCCCTTCTGTTGAATCAACTAAATTGAAACAACAAAGTACTCTTTATCATCTAAAGAAGGTCCAGTGACTGAAGGAAAGATTAATTTCCTTAAATTAATGCTAAAAATATCAGCAACAGTCTTTGGGTATCTGACATGATTACCAAAGTTGGGAAAATTCCAGAAACACTGTACTTTATGTTTGATCTGGTTACGGTGCTGCTTCTCCCTCCAACCACCAATAGCATAAAACTGAAAATGAAAAAATATTAAAAGTTTCAATCTATTTTCAGCTCACTAAAGAAGGAATTGAAGACATGATATCTACTTAGGAGCTAGTCTTGGGAGACTGGTACCCTTAAACTTGATGGTAGCCCCAAAGAGTAAAAATCTGCCCAAGAATTACACAAAAAAAGATCAGAATTTTGGAGGTGGCTGTTTGCATTTCAAAACTGGTATCTGAGACTTAAGCAGGTGGAGACACCTTTGGGCATCTTTCTGTTGGTGCCTAACTCAGCCACACACAGTCCTTTCCTCCTCTTCCTCTTCTTCTCCTCCTAAGACAAAGGACTTAGTAACACCCCCTCTTCCCACCCAAATTTCCAAGCCAATGCACCCTAACTTTCTGAGGAAGCTGTGGAATTTGCCTACCCACTCTGGCCCCATACAAAAGGGGTCTCTGACTTCCCTGAGCACAGATATAACCTTTGCACTGCCCAGGTGTGTTGGGACCACATAAATGATCACGCGAGACATGGATTGACAGTACACGCTTCAAGAGGTGAGGCTAACCATAGGTGCAGGATAGCACTGAGCACTTCTCACAGAGTCCTTTTATTGAGAAGATACATAATAGGTGGAAAGATTACTAAGCAAGGACATGCAGGGGCTGCGTGCTTGGGGAAATGATCTCACAGGTGCCAACAGAGTATGTACTCAAGGAAATGATCTTCAAGGCTGGTAAGGAAATGATCTCTAAAATACTAAATGCAATTTTTCACCACTAATCCTTTAAGGAACTGTCATAAAATGCTTAATGTTTAACAATAGCCTTTACTACGACAGGATTGAACTTCGCTCCTCCAGGATTACTGAGTTACTTGGTGGCTTGCCTTCCAAGTCACAAGAGATTTCCAGGCTTGCCAGGAGAATGTTTTGTTCTCAGTAATTCCTCAGATGAGTTATGATATCGGTGACTGTTGTAGTAAGTGTGATGTTTAATCCTCTATACAGGTGGGTCATCTACCCCTTGCAGTAAAACTGGCCTGAACATCTCTACTCCAGTCTTGGTACCACTGCTATCACTTTCAGATATCTTCCTGTTTATTTTTCCTCTCTTTCTCTCTCTCTTTCCCTCCCTCTTTCTTATTGTGATGTGGAAAGTAAAGCAATAGGGAAAAAATAAGCTTATTCACGTTTTCTCTTCCTGTTTCAATGAAATGAAGTAATTTCCCTATCAGGCCGTATACTATTTAATTGATTTTCCTGATCAGGCATTTTGGAAAAACAATCGAGCTTGGTGAACTTTTGGATGTTTTTCTCGTTGCAGACTTGTGAGGCACACACCCACGGTTCTTTATATTTCTAGACTATGTCCTTGCAGCACAGATTAAAGCATTTTTTTCATACCTTTTATTTGCATGTAATTTTCTTCCCTGAGTTTTTTTTTTTTTTTTTCCACTTCTTATGTGCTTACATGAAGGCGTTACAGGAAATGACAATTGTGTTTGGAGCCTCTGATAGCAATTTGAGACTGTAATGCCTAAAACTATTATCACAGGTCCAAATGGGACTATCATAATTGTGATGTGTACCAACTTAGAGAAAGCTCTGTTTTAATGTAAGAAAAGATTTTGATTTGCTGAACAATTATGTGATCATCATAGGTAAGCACTTATTTTAATTTAGCTGGCATTATGTCTAAATCTAAAGAGAAGCAAGCATGAAGTGAGTGGAAGGAATAAGTAGAACAATTTTGATTTGATGTATTAACCCAAGACGTTCGGGAGGTTTCTGAATTATATTTTTCTTTGCATCATATTCTCTTTAATTCAAGATGGGATTAAAAACTCTACTTACTAGCCCTTAATCTATTAAAATTTGTAAGGATATTCTCCCAGTCTGTCTATTTTCTTTTCTAGGAAATAATACTGCAATTTGAGGGCAGTCACAGGCAACAAATAAAATCTAGTGCATTGGAACAATGTGGATGCTAAAACAACTTAGCAGTTCTCTTACCAGTTTTCAGAACAAAATAGTTATACATGCAAGTGAGTGGCTGAAAGAGCACATTGGGTAGATATATGTGTGTGTGTGTATATATATATATGTATACACATACACATATATGTATGTGTTTATGTGTAGAAAAAGGATTGAAAAATGTTATATTAGTTGAGTAATTTTTTCTTTCTTTCTATGTTTATTTTTTATTGTCAATCACTAAACATATATACATATGGTTGACTTCCTTATCTGTATCCCTAGCTTCATCATCTTTAAGCCATCAGCTCTTTCCACTCTGATCTAGATATTTTTCCTTAAGGTCTTAGGCACAGTTATGTTACCACCTCAGTCAGAGGTCAACATATCATTATATAAAGGATTTTCCTTAGCTGTGCTAAATAATGGTAAATGGCTCTCGATCTGTAAATGGTTTTTATGAGAAGTACAGGCATTTTGAACTATAATCTTCCTCCAACAAGATTAAGTGTACATAAAACTTAATTCTAGGTGTGTTAATTTTCTGAATCTGTTATTCTAAATATGCTCTTTTCTGGTTTGCACACTGCTTGCTAGAACTTAAGATAGTGAAAGATTAAAAGAATTATTTTATAAAAGCATACCAATACTGCCTAACCTAGTAAACATTGTAACTGAAAACCTTTTGGTGGTCAGTGAGCTTCTTAAAGGAAGTTGAATTTAATAAGAGTCAATGGTGGACAGAAAAATAGACTGTCACATGGCAAACATGGCCCATGGGAATTTCCAGGGCCAGTGTGGTAGCAAAGCACCTGATCAAGGTGGATCTGTAAAGAGGAAAGTGGTCAAGCCGTGGATAGCTTTCATCCCTGCTGAGCATGCTGTTAATGACAGAGCTGATTTTTGTTTTAAATTATTTCATATGAGTCATGTTTATAATCTTTATAGTAAGAAAAATTAAATCATTGAATTATTCAGAAACTAACTGGTTATATAATAATCAAATATAGATATTCTGGTCCCTTCCTGTGTCCATAGGGGCTATTAAGGACACAAGGAGAAATGTGTCTTGCCTGTGAGATGCACTTCCAACTTTCTCAAGAAAAACATCAAGGAACGTATATCTACTTTCCTACTTCAGAATCTGCTAATGTCATTGAGTGCAATGAGGCCCCAGAGCCTCAGAGATCTTCTTCCACACTCATTAAAACTTACTAAGAAGACTCTATGATTACTGACTTCCATTTTACCTTAAACTCTCTTCACTTTGCATTCAAATTTCTACATAAATTTTATTTATGCAAACATTGACATATTCAAATATATATTCATTTTTCTTCAACATCAAAACAAAAAAAATCTTTAAAATTGAAAAAAATTAAACCTGGGAATGATTGTTGGATTAAAGCCATACTTCGAACAATTATTTAGAAACATTTTTCCATTTCTCTTTAACAATCCAAAAGACCAGAATGGGATTGAAAAGAAAAACAAAAGCAAACCAAGGAATATATTTGGCCTTTTTGATAAAATTGCCTTAATATCCTTATTTAGGAAGACAATTTTTAAAGAAAGGGTAGAAACCTTAAATGGTAATTAGCTTTTGAGACTATCAATTAACTCTGCCCAGATTAATTTTCATTGACATATATTTTTAATTTTACATCTTGAGGAAGCTGATAACAAAACTTCTTATTTTAAAATGTACAACAACGGCCTAACTTTAACATTTATGGCGATCATGACTGTGTCCAAATAGGTTTTCCCTGTCTTAGCTTTGGACACTTTTGTATTTTTACTCTTTTATTTATTTCTAATAAAGGAAGCAGAGGTCATGAAGGTCTAAGCTCGGGGTTCTTTACCTATGTGCGTATATATGTACATACATATAGGAGCTGTTTCAGATACCCTCGAATTAAGGTAACTAGTGCATATTCTATATGCTAATAAAACACTTACAGACATCACTTTTCTGCTTTTCACTTTTTTTTTGAACAGGTACTAAAAATAATCAGCATTAACATTATAGAAGGAAAAAGGTCAGTAATCTTTTAATTTCAGTTTTAAACCTAAATGAAATTAATTTTGATTATGAGTACAAAGCATTTATATTTTAAAAGTATACAGATAAAAAAGTCTCATATTTTAAATTCACCATATTATATATATTTTTTTCACTATACTATATTAATTTATATTCGTGTTTTGCTGTCTAGAAACATACAATGCCTCGGGCTAAAAAAGGGTTCTTATTATTAATGAAGATTCTAAGAATTGTTCCTAATAGTCAATATTAAACAAGAAAAAAATCTATCTAAGATTTTTTTTTTATTGGCTCTTCTGTTTTGCAATACAAATTTGAGCTCCCTAATGAGAGGAGATTTGTCAAGTAGTGCTTTAAACACAGCCTCTTAAAAACATAGGGAATAATTATTTCTGCAAATTTTAGTTTGCAGTAGCAACATATGTGGTGGCAGCTGAGTACCGGAGGTTGGAGACCAGGAATCTTTTGGAACCCAAGAAGGAAATTGTGACTTGCATGCAAAGTGTACAAAAATCACTTTTCCCTCATTCTGAATTATGCTGAGACTTCAGGGAGATTAAAAAGACAAAGAAACATATTGCATTTTCAATCTGATCATCTTCAACAGAAAGCTGAGCAAATTAAGATGAAATTAATGATATGAAGAAATACCCTCCCCCCTCCAAACCCAGTCCCTCAGATCATATTGAAAAATCTTTCTCTTCCATACCAGGCAATGCAGTGTTGGCTACATTTCTTTGCTCATTAAAAAAAACCCAAAATACCATTTTTATTGTGTCTTCTCAATATTATTAGAACATTCAAGTCCATGGTGAAAGATCAAGGAGACAATTTATTCTTCAGGTGTTGACTCTGTTCCCAAATCACTCAAGCATCTCTCCATCTCTCTGTGGCAGCCCCAGTACACTCTATTCAATTATAGGCTCCAGCCACGAGGGATCATGTTTTAATCTGTGTATAAACAAAGGGATAAAATAAAAACATCACATTTACAAATTCTAAAGATGCTGCTTTTTATAATCTGGTACCAGGCATTATTGCAATCATATTACTTGCTGTCCATAATGGGAAGCGATAGGGCAGATCTGCATGTAAAGCCAGGTATCCTCCAATGGCAGACAATTAATGTGGAAATCACCACCCTCTGGAAGACATCTAAGAATGCCATACAGTCATCTATTTAGTGACAGCATTCATGCCTTCAAAGTTGCACATTTGCACATTATTGCCTTTCCAAAGAACCTGATTCATTTTGTTGCCTGGAAATAGGAAAAGAATCAGGAAAGGTGAGCTCAGCTTTCTAGCTGTGGTCTAGTCCTATTTTAGGTAGGCTTCTGGAATCTAAATGAGATTGGTTTTTTTATGAAAATGAAAATTGCTTTGAGGAAGAATGGTTGCCACTGTCAGTGCGCTGGTATCTAGATGCAAAGAAGAGCCCATAAAATCCTTTCACAATCTAATGACTTGTTGTAACCCACCTGCCTGCTACCTGAATCATTTAGCATACCTCCATAAAAACTGTGTTACTTTAACACTAAATGTGATTAAGGCTTTATGCAGGCACTTAATTAAAGCTTTCTAAATGTTTGTGTTATTGTTGCATTTCCTTTGATCATCAATTTTGCACATTTAAAAAAAAGCTAATTTAAAACATTCAAGAAGAGATACTAGGAAGTAGTATATTACAGCGTATTAATAATTTTTCAAATTGGTGAGTGGGGCCAAAACAAAGCTCTTACCAGTGTCTCTTACCCATAGGTCCATATAACAAGATAGATGCATAACCAGGTGACCTTTTATTGTTCTCTTAAGTCAAAAACATCAGTCATTCCTGTTACTGGGAAATAATCACTCAGGGTTTTTTAAGAACAGATCTAGGGTTATTGTGAACTTCCATTTGTATCAGAAAAGTGAAAATCCATTCATGTTGGAAAGCTGCTTCCTCAATGTTTAAATCAATAACCAGCTGCATTGGAAAAGTGCAGTAGGTTTGGTGCAGGCTTCCTACCTCTAGTGTCTGTCTTTTTTGACCAGAAGGAAATGAGCATGCTGATCTTGGGTCTTACCTAGGGTTGGTCAGCCTGGTTAGCTGGGCTATATCTGCTAACGTCTGACAGGCAACAGAATGAGACCAATGCATGTCAGTAGTTCACATGTGAAAGGAAATCGCAACCTTGGTGAGGCTTATTTTTAATTTCTTCCCAACTGTAGAAAAATGAAACAGCTGGGAAGATCATCCAGCTACACATTTTAGTACCCTACCCTACTGCAGAATATCAAGAGGACGTATTTTAAACAATTGTGCTTAAAAGGGGAACGATTCAGTTCTGTTCGTGGTGTAGAAAGGCAACACATTCCACCTCAATATCCATTTCTTTTATATGTGCATGAGATAACGCTAATACCTATATTTGATAAATAATATGAATGAGATAAATTAGTACCGGCATAAATAAATCCTAATGCCCATGCTGGATGAAGAAAATGAGTGATTTGACTTGCTCTATTGATTGGTTTATAAATTATGTTTACTGTCATATAGAAATTGAGGCTGTCTTGTACACGGCTAGTTAATTTGCCACATTAATCTGATCGTAGCAGAGCTTAATTTCTCTGAATCCTCTCCAAAGTAAATTTGCCTGGATTTTCCACCACTGTGGTTTGTTCTGAAAGGTTTCCACTTCAGCAAAACTATTAATATCTACTGCCCCCAAACATAATTGCAGCAATAACTCCCCACTATATTTCCAGGTAGAAGAGAGTATAACTTTAAGCACAACTTAAGCTCTCAACATGGCTCAAAGATGTCAAAAAATGCCTGATTAAAGACAACCATATCATTCAAAAGAATCTATTCAAGATAGTGCTATTAATAAGTGCTCTATATTCATCACCAAATGAAGTCAGAACACAAGCAAGTTGTTGGTGAAGTGTGGTATAAAACTAACTCCAGAGGGCGAAGGGCAACTTTTACTGGAAGTTGGAGGTAATCGCCAAAAATTCTTACTAGACAGTCTGAAACCTCTGCCCTTTGCACTGAAAACGTCTGTGGTTATACATACCACAAAAGATATATTGTCACCCCAAACTGAAACCCTGGAGCCTTGCTCAGTAAGTACAGAGTGTGCAATCTGACCTCTTTCGGTTGATGTTTTATTGATAAAAATTGGAAAGAGACCGTCCATGAACTTGTAATTAGTTTACCAGGCAAAGTGTTGACAAAAGCTCTGGTTTAACACCCTGCATCTCCCCCATGCTTGGCTGAATGCGAACAGTTCCTGGTGGCAATCATGCTGGGTCATGAAACTAATTGTGCTTTGTGAGGTTGAAAATTCTCAGTTTCCGAGCAGGGACACTGCTGCATGAAGGATGAATGTTAGAAATGTGGGATGCTGTGCTCTTTCATCTCTGTCACTGGATATTTATTCTGACTCGGCTTCTAAATTATTCATTTTCTTTAAGCAATCAATATTAATAATCTGATTTGCTCCCTGGCATTTTTAGTCACACTTCTGTTTAACTGGCTGTAAATAAAGGTCACTTGGAGGCTTCCTGCTGCTGTTCAGAAGGTCCTTGCCTAATTAATTCCCAACACTTTTTTCCCTATGACTGTGATTAGCAGTTGCAATCAGGTTGAGCAATTAGCTGCCTCCTTGCACTGTGATTTGCTCAGTGCAGCCCCCAAGATGAGGCTCCATTCGGTCATTCAGTCTTCCCTTTAAAAAGAAGCCTGGATAGGGAGGATTTATTTTTCACTTCAAGGTTTACAAATTTGCAGATAATTATAGAGGAGATTATTAAGCCCATCTGCCAGCTGCTTTAGTAATCTCCTTGTTTAGAGTCTTCAAATCCTGAGCACCTTGGGAACCAGCAGCTTTTGCTGGTGTTGTGGGACCAGGAAAGTTGGGCTTCCAATCCATGCTTCACCATTTACCTTGACCTTGGACAAGTTATCTGCTATCTTTGTCAATTAAGGGTAGTTCTTCCTCTGGGTTTGTAGTGAAGATTTAAATAACACTAAATTCAGGAATAGATTCAACAAATGTTTAGGAAAACCAGCAAGTTCTAGATGTAGGCTGTTTGAAGAAAACAGATATGGCAGTAGGAAGGGAAGAGAGTGATTGTGTAAACAAGTAAATTCATAAATCGTGATTAGTCTTGTGAAGGGAAGGGAATAGATGATGTGAGATAGGGGATTTAACTTTAGATTGGGTGATGGAGAAAGCCTTGCTGAGGAAGAGAATTCAGTTTTGTGGGTTTCGGGAGCAGAAAGAGAATATGCGTGTCTGCAGCACAGAGAACTGCAGGGCGGGTGGAGGGCACAGCTGGTGGAGGGCATGCAGGAGCTCAGGTCCATGCAGTACCCTTGGCCAGCTCACTTAGGGGACAGGATGGCAGAGTGCTTGTGGCTAGATCCACCACCTATGAAATCTGTGACACTGAGCAAATTATTTCACGTCTTTCTATCTCCTTGTCCTACCTCATAAGATTTTTGAGGGTATTAAACAGGATGACATAAAACATTCAAATAAGGCTTGAAAATAGTAAGCACTCACAGATAATAAGTAGTATCATTGGATACTGACAGAAAATGTGGCTTTTATTAATTAAGAGAGGAATCTGGATCATTTTGAAATCCTTTTAAGAGGGTGACCGTAGCACGAAAAATAGTATTGGAAGGGAAAAAAGTGAAGACAAGAATTATGATTGGATGACCACTTCAGAAATCCAAACTCTTGCTCCAAGTTGACTGACGTGGACTTGGAGAGGTGCAAAAATCAGAAGCAAAGTGCCCCCGACACAATAAGAGCTCAGTAAATGTTGGTTATCAGCATGCTGATAATTGACCTGTCCACTAATTACCCTTTATGTATTTGCAGCAGGTGATGATGGGTACTTAGCTTCTACTTAGATTATATGCTGCTTAATAGATGAGACGGGCAATCATTCATCTAAATTATTAGATTGCAGCAGTCCTTGTCTTGTCAGATATATGCAGGCAAATAGATTGTATGACTATTCATTTGGGGCAGGCTTCGAGAAATACAATGATACTGGGAGGTGGCCTAAAAAGAGTATTTTGTGTTATCCCAGGTTGTGGCTGGCTAGGAGGTAGATGAGATTAGTTGGCAGAACTTGGGCAGGGGAGTGGGTGTCAGGGCCTGATCCAGGCAGTGTGAGGTCTCAGGCAGCAGAGAGCAGGGGTTCAGGTCAGGAGCGAGGCAGAACATCCATGGGCAGGAGCAGGTTAGACTCAGAAATCAGGAGGAGCAAATGAGGAGCAAGCAAGGTCAAAGCAGTCAAGGGGTAGGGTTTATTTACTTATTTATTCATTCATTCATTCATTTAACAATCATTTATTGAATCCTTACTATAGGACTGTTGACTCTTCTGGGACCTGGAGATTCAGACACAAAGGACAGAAATCTGTGGTCTCATGGAGCTTACATTCCAGAGAGGAAAAGCAAATAAACAAGTAGTAAATCAGTGGAGTACTATGTTAAAAGATGATAAGAAAAATAAAGGAGGAATGGAATACTCTCTGAGGGCATTTTTCTACCCCAGTGAGATAGAGGCTCCCGGAAGGTTCTAAGCAGGGGAGTGGCGTGATTTATATTTTAAAAAGATCTCTCTGGCTCAGAACTGAGAGACTGTAGGGTCAAAGGAGATCAGTTGGAGGTTGTTGCAAAATGCCTGACAAGCAGAGTTGGTGACTGGAACATGAATAGTGGCAGCAAAGGGTCTAAGAAGTGGGGGGATTCTATAAATGGTTTATAGGAAGAGCCAATTAGATGTATTTACACCTGAATTGGATGTGGGGTGTGAGAGAGAGAGGTAAGTCTCCAGTGGTGAGCTAGAATTAGCTCACACCAGCTTAGAAGAGCTGATTAGACCATCTCTCTTTAACTCTGCATACAGTTAAGTCACACTAGTAGCTTAAAAACAGACAATCAGCCATGGTTAAAACAGTGACAGCATGGAAATCAGCAAAGGCTATATAGATACATGTGTCTATTTACAGAGGGTGCCAGAGAATTGAAATTGTAAAACTCAGTGTCTCCTGATAACTAAAGATGAATACAGGTCAGGTTTGAGCACCTCTTGTGATTGTAGAAGTCAAATGTGACTTGAGCTTTACAATTTTAATACAGTTGTTTCCTTCCTTAAAATGTGTATACATTCTCTACATACACACGCATACACGTATATACAGTTGACTCTTCAACCACATGGGTTTGAACTATACAGATCTATTTAGGCACAGGTGTTTTCAACACGTATATCAGGACATTATTTTCTTTTTGACATTTACAACCATTTGAAAAAGACTCCCATGTAGCCTAGAAATTAAAAAAACTTAAGAAAAATGTATGTCATGAATTCATAAAATATATGTCTATATGCATATTACTCTATGCCTATCATTTACCAGTATAAAATATACACAAATTTATTATGAAAATGTAAATTTCATCCCAACTTACACAAACATAGATGATACATGGCACCAGTCCCAGTTGGGAGAAATGTAAACAAACATAAAGATGCAGTATTAAATTATAACTGCATCAAAAATTCAGTGCAAGACATCCCGTACTCCTGATGATTTCGTAGCCACCTCCCGTTGCTATTGGGGTGAGCTCAAGTGCGGCAGGTATCCGCTTAAAATGCCACGTGATGCTAGTCATCTCCACGTGAGCATCTTACCCCTCCAGTAAATTGCTTATTTCAGCAAAAAGTGACATTTCCAAGTTCTTGTGTATTTTTTATAATGTTCAATTCAATACTCTGAACATTGAATAACATTGGAGGATGTATAGGGAGTGCCCCACGTGATAGTGAAAACGCTCCTGAGAAGTGAAGTCATGACATGGTAAGAAAAGGTCGGATCGCTTCATCTGTGCCATGCACTGTGTGTGCTCCAGCTGCCCACTATTCCCGGGTAAACGAATTCAGCTGGGCTCAGCGGCTCATGCTTGTAATGGAGGCTGAGGAGAGGTGGGTGGCTTGCTTGAGTTCAGGAGTTCGAGACCAGCCTGAGCAAGAGGGAGACTCAGTTTCTTTTTTTTTTTTTTTTGAGACGGAGCCTCAAGCTGTCCCCCTGGGTAGAGTGCCATGGCATCACAGCTCACAGCAACCTCCAACTTCTGGGCTCAAGCGAGTCTCCTGCCTCCGCCTCCCAAGTAGCTGGGACCACAGGCACCCGCCACAACGCCTGGCCATTTTTTGGTTGCAGCCATCATTGTTGTTTGGCGGGCCTGGGCTGGGGATTCCAACCCGCCACCTTGGGTGTACGTGGCTGGCGCCTTAGCCGATTGAGCCACAGGCGCCGAGCCATGAATATGGATTAAGCTCTTAGCACACTGCGTGGTACGTAGTACATGGTACTTAGTAAGTGCTATTAGAATTAGGACTCACATCTCTTACCTCTCAGTTGATTGCTTATAGCTGTACCATACTATCTCTCCTGACATCCCTTGAACATAGTGTTTCTCATTAGAATTGATTACATATTTTAGGAGAGAGCTCACATTTAAAACATATCATCCTAACCATTTATTTCCATATAGGAGATGGCCAAGTAATAAATGAAGAATTTAGAATGAAGTAAAAAGTGAAACAATGTATATCTGAATATATTCAGGTAATACACTGTACAATACATTACTTTTTAATACAGCCATGATCCCTAATTTGCATAAACAACTGGCCACTTTAGTAACTAATTAGATAAATTGAGCCCAATTAACCAATATAAATGTATTACAAATGCACATCTGGGATGTAAAACTGTTACTGGAAACTCATTGGAACTCCAATTTCCAGTAAAGAGAACCCTTGATTTTTCAATAAAAGAGGAAATATCTATTTTGAGTCCATGTAGATGATATGGATTTAGCAATGATTTGTGCTTCAATTATAGTCACTTACTGCCTTTTAAAGAGAGATTTACTTCTTTACAGCTCTCTATGAAGACATATTACTATAACAACAGTGGCTAATCTTAGATATATGATGCTGTCCACCTATTAAACTGTGTAGTCAGCTCCATGAGTTGAGCCATGGCTTAGGGAATTAAGTTTTACTTCTATTCTTATTAGGTGAGTGTGGGAAATACTTTAGGTCACCTACTCCACTGTCATTCTCACCAGCCTTGTTTCTTGTAGAACTCTAATTTTTGCAAATATTGGGTGATAATGTGTTTTAGGGGAAGCTGGGGTTCCCCTCAGCCTTGAGAGAAGGTGCATCTTAAATAGGCTAACTTAGACATTCTAATTCTAACTTTTACCCTTCCAGTGATGGATTTAGATGTAGGTTTTTGATGTAATTTTGTCCTATGAGTACTGACAGTCTTTGGCCAAGGGATTGGTGAGAGGGGATGGCTTCCTTGTAAAATTCACACTTAGAAGGAAACACTTCTGCCTCTGATTATTGTCATCTTTACATGATGCCTGAAATTGCAGAAGCCATTTTAGGACCACAAGGAGAATCAGCCTCAGAGGACAAGCCAACATGCTTAGGTTACAGAGTGGAGAGTTGGAAAGAACCTGTCCTTGCTGACACTGGCAAATTACTACGTGAACTCACTACATAGCCACTCTGCCTCTGGACTGCCTGCTTTGTCATATGATAAAAGTCATTATTTAAGCCAGTTTTAGTTGGTCTTCCATTTTCTAAAGAAAATGCACTAACTGAAACCGTGTGAAGTCACTCAGTTATAGTGCTGCTTTCTTTGTATTCTTTGATCACAGTTGCCAGAATGAGCTGAAGTCTGAAAACTGCTCATAGGACCAGGCATACCATGGGACTCATCTTTTGTGATTCCACTTGACAGTTACCACTATTTCGATATTTGTAAGTATTTAAACTTATTTAACCAGTGATATATCTTTATAGCTGAGTTATAATTTTAGGTACAATTGTGTAAATATTAAATAATAAAATTATTAGTCACCTAACCTATCTTTTGTGCTATAATTTCTTGTCCCCTCTTAAGCTCTTTGGATACAGCCCTGGGGTTCAGGACACTTAAGGAGGTTGCTGAATGGGGGATGACTCTCATCAGCACAAGGAACGATGCAGACTTTTTGTACATTAGCATAGCCATCTCCTTTGAGCTGATGTACTGTGTCTTAACAAAAATGCTTTAATGTCTTTATTTTTAATGGTGAGTACAGAAGCACATAATAGCAGCTGTGGATTAAGAAGACTGAACATATGTGAACTGAGATTGGTGTTGTGTTAAATGAAACAAAATTAATTTGACATATTTAATATATTTTTCTGCTGGATGGTTCCTCGATGTAGATGTGAATTGATTTATGTAAATCACCAGGGTTATGGTTTATCATAGTCTTTTAAGTAGATGCAATTGATCAAGTCTATAGGGAGGTCTCACCACCTTTGGAAACTATTCCTCAATGATTTTGTTCCTGAATAAGTCACTGCATTTTGGGTGACATTCCTTTACATGTCCTTACCAAGTATAGTTACTGACAGAATAGTATCCCCTTTAACCAGTGAGTAACTTTTCTTTGAATGCTATTGTTTCATCAAGAGGTTTATCTTTAGACTCACTAGGGACCAAACCATGAATGTAGAGAATGGGGTCTCATTTAAGGGTGACACTATGCACTTAGGTATTTCTATCAGTCATCTGGGCAAAGAAAATGGGAAGTGAACAGAACAGATGGAGCTTGTTAAGAGAGACCCTGAGGAAGGTCCCCATCTGGGGCCTCAATCCTTGACATTGCTGCTAGTGATCGCTTTTTCTCTTGGTAATAAATAGACTAATAGACCACTATCATTGTTCTCAAGGAACAAAGCTCCTGTGTCCCTTTCTGGTGGACAGACTACTGTATATCTACATTGAGGAAGAAAATATGCCTACTTATGCTTAAAGCCTGTACATTGAGAACACCTGCCCACCAGCATGTTTTGGTAGCTCTGTCTGTCTGCAAGAGAGACATTTGTGAGAAACACATTCCTTCCTGTCCGATATAAGGCAAAACAAAGGTGTGCTGAATATCACCATGGGTTTTCAATTTCTGCCCATCGAATAGTAGAACTTTTCTGAGGACTCCTGGGTGTACTTGCTGGGAAACCTCTCTCCAACGCAGTTCCTGTAGAAACTCACCAGTAGGGGGTGAAGCTCCTTCCCACTCTCTGCTCCACAATTGAGCAATGACAGCTTTATGTGATGAGAATTTCCCACCCAGACAGAGTAATGGAAGAGGTGTAATATTGAGCTATTGTTTGAGGCTGCATTTGATAGGAACTGAGATGCAAGTGAGTCTCTCTCATTCTTCATGAGTCTCTATTTCTGGCATCCTGAAATCTCTTTCCCATGATTATAAATAATTAAAGGGCTGATTTTGCTAGAGATGACAAGTATCCTTAATTTTCAAAAATCTGAGAGGAGGCTCTAAACGTTCTGTCTTTCATGGCATCTATGATGCCCACAGCCTCAGATTAGTCTTGAATTACTATCTCCTCTGCGGGATAAGAATGGGAATATTCTTCTTCTTTGGGGGCCAAGAGGGTTAGGGAGCTATTGCATTGGACTCTAGAATCAGGACCGCTTTTAGTCTTCTTACGTGTTTTGAAAGTATTTTTGTTCAGTTTCTACCACAGATTGTACCTCCTTTTAAGCAGACAGATCTGTATTCTAATTCTTTTGTATTCTTGCACATAATACAAATTGCAAACTGCAGGGATTCAGTAAATCTACTAGTCAGTTTTAACTAGTAGATAAGATGGTTATTTAACAGTTACAAAAGATTTTCATGATTAGCAGCAGGAGCAGTCTTAAGCTTTTTTGTTTTCTTTTTTTCCCATTTTATATATGTATATAAAACATATATGTATATATATTTTTTTAATTTGCATTTTTTAAAATTTCAGATTAATGTAAGGGTACAGATGATTAAGTTACATTGTTTGTGTTTGTTATGTAAAGTTGTAGCTGAGCCCTTCACCCAGGAGGTGTGCCATTACCCCTACATTGTGCCCGTTAGGTGACAGCTTGCCAGTCACCTCTTCCCTCCTCCTCCCCTTTCTTCCTCCCCATTCCTGGATGAAGTTGAAGAACATTCTCCTTCCTAAAGTATCACAAGAATGGAAAAGCAAGTATCCAACGTATTCAATACTAATATAAAGCCAGTAGATGAACAAGTGCACACCCACATGGGTTAAGCTTTTTTCTTAAGCAGTAAATTTAGGGGAGGATGTGAAAACACTTCAGTTGTCTTGATAGCATTCTTCCTACAATTTGCACCTCTTCAAGAAAGTAACAATGAACATAATTTAAGCACTTTAGCTACTGTCGTCACTTAATCCATTAAGCATGTAGTTGTCTTATATATGCTTTGATCTATGGGTCCCTTGTGGATCATACCCAACTTCCTGTTTTGTTTTTCAGCATATTTGCTTTATTAGTTCAAATGCCAATTTTCCTGCCCACTCAAGTAAGGTGTAAAGCGCAGGAGGGAGTCTGGGTCTTTCTCTTTGCCTCATTTGAGCCATTCTTTGGCCTAAATCTCTAGAGAGCACACCTGTCCCACAATTAGCATTTAATGACATCTGCAAGGCTCACAGTTTCAGATATGCAGGGACCAAAGGCTGAAGTTAAGGGAAGAAGCAAACACACCAAAATAGATAGATCTGCCTTGGTTAATGAAGATTACAGATAGAAATGCTCTTTTTTTTTCCTTGTGGACATGCTGAGATTTTAGAACCGATGCCATTAATCAATCTGTACTAAAACAGAAACAGTTGCAAATATGTAATAGAATATCAGTGGAATAAAAAACAAACCTTTAACTAAGCATGATTTTTTTGAAGTCAGAGGATGTTGCCAGCCTATTTTTGATGTAATTGAAAATGTTTAGAAGCTTTCCTGAAGAGTTGATTAATATATCAAAATCAAAAAAGGCAATTTGGAGTCTAATTTTGTTTGTTTACTGTGTAATACAGGATTCTTGGCTTTGAAATTCTGCCATGCAGGGTGAAAAATGACTGCCAGTGTGAAACAAAGTAGTCTTTCAAAGGAACATTGTGTCTAATAGGGAACAGCTGATACCAGCCCAATGTTGGGTATCTGGAATTACAATATCTTAATCAGTGTGATTGGATTCTTATTGGCAGAGTCGAGTCAAATTTGGCTAAGAGAAAGTATTTGCCCCATTCAGGAGCCATTTTACAAAGTGAGGTGTTTGGGGGAGGTGCTCTGGTCTAAGGTAGAGGAACAAGGGTAGTTTGGGCTCTTGATAGCTGCATGGATGAGCACATCCCCACATATGCGCAGAGGTAGAAGTGATGTCACGAGGGATGGGTTGGCATAGCTCCTGCAACAGGACCTAGAATTCCTGATCATGCTTTAAGAAGCTTTTCCAATGCCTTCTTGATTTTCTAAATCTAAATGAACTAAAATAGATAATTATACTCTGGTACTCAGCTTTTGGAAGAAGAAGCCTTAGTTCAAGAGAACTTGCTGTGCAAGAAAAAACTGAATGAACTCTTACTAAGAGTTTCCATCTCTTTGGTTGAAAATATGAATATTCAAAGAGAAATAGATGCTTGCCCTTAAGTGATCATTCGTCTTCCCTTTTCCAGGGAAGTCCTCATTTCATATATTTTCTGCATTATTTCTATCACTGGCATCTCCCCCAAACTACAATATATTTTTTTTTTTTCCAAACTACAATATTTTTGTGATTATATCTGCTAGACTGCCTTTAAAACCCAGGAGCAATATAAAAAGTCTCTTATAGGATCACACGTTTTGGTTTGAGGTTCAGAAAGTAGGGTCCTGATACATAGAAGGAGGTTGGACTGCAAAAAGCAACAACAACAACAACAAAAACCATATAAAATTAACCTGATTTCCCATCCCTTTGGGTAGGTACTAAAGTATCTAGGCCTGATTTTCATGCGGCCTCTGGTTGAATGAATATCTCCCCTGACAGATTGAGAGCTCATGGCTCAGAAGGCATCTAATTACTACTAAGCTTTGTATTTTTAGCCAAACCTATTTCCTATAGCCCTACTTACAAGAAACAACAGAAAATATCCTCTTGTTTCATATGACAGTCCTGCAGATATGAAAGTATCTGTGTCTTTTCTCTCCCAGGATGAGGTTCGCCAGCTCTTTAATCATTTCATTCATAACAAGACTTTTACTATTCTAGGGACCTTCACACTCTAGTTTTGGTTTTCCTATTCTAGCTTCTGCAGAATAAAACTGAAACTCTTTTCACTTAAAAAAATCTCCAATAAAGCTAACTGTTTTAGTTCATTTTAATAGCCACATCTTATTGTTGGTTTAGACCAAACTTGTAATCAATTGATGCCTCTTGGTCTATTTAAAATAAATGATAATTCTCCCCATCACCTGTACATTTGATTCTTAAAATTGGCATATGAGAATTGGCATGTTACCTTTACCATATATTTTTAAAATTCTGGCCTACCATTTAAATCTGTCAAACTCTTGTGAAATCTTGATTTTTCACTGAAGATACTATTTTCCTTGTTAGCCAGCTGCAAATTTAAGTAGGTTTCCCATGTTTTTATAAGTATTATCATGGTATTGTGAAAAAGGAAGCACTTTTCAGTGAAGCAGATCTTGGAGTTTAATCCCAGCTTCATCGTGTACCCACTATCTACTATTGGGCAAGTTTTTTTTTTAATTTTTAAATCATTTTATTAATCCAAACCAGACAAGAACCCTCCACCACCATCTCTGCCATCACTCTCTGCCAAAAATTAGTGGAGTGAGAGGGTGTGAGGGAGTAGATAAAACCAAAACACTCTCTTGGGAACCATTCTACAAAATGCAGAAGTGCAGAGGAAGGAGACAGCACAAGAATAGCAGCAGACGAAAGAGGCAGGCAGAACCAAACACATCACAGAGTTTGTGACCTAGAGGGTTGACATCTGTGTTGTTATAGTGTGGGGAAGAGAGAAGTCCAGATTTTCTAGCAACTTCAAAAACTATTGGTTCCACTAGGGAGGTATCTTCTCTCCACGTGCCAGGGCACTCAGAGAAGTGGGATGGGTGGTGGGTAAGATTTAAACTCTCTGAGCCCAGTTTACTCATCTGAGAGTGAAGACAATTTCTACCTCTTAGGTTTGTTGTGAGAATTTGCAGTAGTGTAAGAGCCCAGTACAGTGCCTATCACATGGTAGGTAATGGTCATGGAAATAATAATAAGAAATGTTTCATTGACAAGAACTTGGAATCAATTTTCTTATTTTTTCTCCTTATTTGGGTCAGAGTTTTGGGTAGAGCCAAGGACTGGGACTGTGTAACCACTAGAGACCATTCTTCAAGTTTACATATATTAATGGGCAAATACTATTGAGTAGTAAATATTTTTTGAGCACTACTGTTTTTCAGTTCTCTTCTAGGACTAGGGTATAGTGGTAAAAAAGGACAGCAAAATTCCTGTCCTTGTGGAAATGTCATTCAAAAGGCACAGAAGATATAACATATATCAATATAACATGAGGATATCATTCATGTACAATTTATTGGCTCTGGAAAAGGAGGAGATAGACAAATTATGCATGTATGGGTATATATGTGTATATAAATATATAATATATGAAATATACATAACACAATGCCAGATAGCTGTGAGAGCTAGGATAATTTTATTCATATAGTCATATATTCAATATAATTGATAATGGCATGAACTATGTAGAAAAATAAAATAAGATACTCATAGCATGATGGGGCAAATGCTATCTTTGGATACAGAGTCCCATGCTTTGTCACCTGTGCTAGAGTGCAGTAGTGTCATCACAGGTCACTGTTTTCTCAAACTCTCGGGCTTAAGTGATTTTCCTTCCGCCTCAACCTCCTGAGTAGATGGGACAACAGATGTGTGCCACCATGCCTGGCTATTTTATACCAGATGGTTCAAGACCTCTAAGGAGTGATATTTGGGCAGATTCCTGATGGAGGGAGAGCAGGAGCTCTGTGACTCTCTCAAGGACAATTACTCCTGCAGGGGTGTCCCACCTTTTGATATCTTTGTTACACATTGGAAGAAGAGTTGTCTTAAGTCACACATGAAATGCAAAAACACTAACAAAATCCAATGAGCAAAAAAAAGGTCCTTAAATAATTTTTGTGATATCTGCCACCATACTTAAGCAAAGAAGTCCTCACACAGTCTTCAGATGGTCCATGGGCTGTGGGTTGGACAGCCTGTCAGGTATTGATTTGTAAATTCAAGCTTTTTATGATATAAATGGTCAATAAGGCTTAAGAGCACTGTCTTCACTATCAGATCCCCAACACTATCAAGAGCTTTTGCAAATACACTTATCCTGTTTCGTTTAAACCACAGATGGAGCCAAGCCTGGCTGTGGCTCTGGAGAGCCATGGGATTTGTGTTCCATTGCCCACATTCAGCCTCTTTTCTCCTTGGGGTTTCTCTTTGAGCAAGTGTGCAACTTCATGGAGCATCAAGGAAAGAAGGGGACCCCATGACCCAGCCAGATCATCTCGAGTCAATCCTGTGTGCCCACGGGGAGGTGGGAACCTCATCAAGGCTGCTCTGGCGTCCCTGCGAGTAGTGTGTACATGGCACCTTCACTTTCACCAGGCCTTAAAGCAACAGGGGAAAGAGACATGTAGGATCTTTGTTATTTTCCCCAGTGAATCCGTCCTGGTTCCTAGTGATCACTACTTCCTTTCCTATGCACTCACACATGTGATCATTAGAGAATATCACCAGGTTTCAAAATCAAGCTTGCACACTCATAGGTCATGGAATACACTTTTTTTGGCTTATGTTGAAAAACTGGAATGCTATTTTTCTAGCTCCACTGCCCCAGCATCTTCTCTATTCTCTACGATCCCTTAAAGAATACTGACAGTGACTGTTAGATTGCATCAGCAAAGTCTCTTTATACTCTGGGATGTAATTTGTTTAGGCCTGGAGACTTCAACTCATTTAAAACAGGGAGATGGTCTCTTGCTATCACTTTACTTATCTCATACTTCAATTCTTTCTAAACTACATTTATTCAACCCTCCCGAGTTTAAAGATCATTCTCTTTGATAAAGAAGATGGAAATACAACAGGAGTTGAGATATATGACTTTCTCTTTGTTGTTTGTTAATGTTATATCATCTGCCCGAAGCAGTGAGTTTGTGTTTTTTAAGGTTTATCTTTCTACTTTGATTGTAACTGAAAAGGGCGTACTTGCGTGCACGTGTGCGTTTCTGACTTAGTGGATGAAAGCTTAAGCATATTCCATTTCAGCTCATTGAGGGATGCATTTCTTTATTGTGCTCATTCAGTTCAATAATACTACACACATTTCCTCTTATTTTAGCATGTGGTTTTGAGTAAAGGCTGTAGAACAGTGATTTTCAACCTATGTGCCATGAGAAGATCTTAGGTGTGCAGCAAAAATTTTTAAAAGATTATTAATTAAATTATATTCAAAAGAACATTCACAGCACAATAAGTATATATTTTTAACTTTTTAAAAATCAAAATAATTTAAGTGTGCCACAGAAATTTAACTATAGGTTCAAGTGTGCTGTGAGATAAAAAAGGTTGAACAGCACTGCTCTTGAACCACACTGTCCAGGGTTAAATTCTGGCTGTTCTATTTCCTGGAATAGTGAGACCTTGGGTAAGTTAGTTAACATCTCTGAACCCAAGTCACCTCATCTGAAATGTAGATACTACTACTTACCTCCTAGGGTTTGAGAGTAAATGATTTAATATACATAAAGGGCTTAGAACAGTGTTTGGCACATAGTAAGTGCTCACCATCACAACCATTGTGAATTCTAATGTATCCCTGTTATTTATGTGTATTTAAACAGTATGGCCACACCAGAGATCTTTCTGCTAAGTCACAGTTAGTGCTGTGGTTATGGCAAACTCAATCTAATTCTTTGTATCTTCTAATTTTGTGTATTTAGCCCCAAACAATGAGAATTGATATACAGAATGATGATAGGAGTCTCTCAAAGACCAGGAATCATCAAAGACATATGAAATTACATTTAATGTGCTCACGGCAGCAGCAAAGTGAATGTACTTTACAGACTTTCTGCTGACTCTAGTTTGAAATAAATACACAGAAAAGGACTGTCTTCTTAATCAGAGAATCCAAGTAACCGGTATACCCATTTCCAAGCCTTCTGTCTTATTTTGAAAGCTTCAGGAGAAACTTACTTTAGTCCCAGAGGAGGCCAAACACATCCCTAACACCTTGCAGGAATCCTAAAATATTATTATCTAATTATATGAATAGATAAACTTGGAATTATGATGGGAACCTTGAGCCGATCATGTTGGGGCTGTTGGTATAAACATTAATAGAATTTGATTGGTTGGTATATGGAGAGACTCTCCGTCTTCCTGCACTGGTGTTTTCTTTCTTTCTTTTTTTTTTGAGATGGAGTCTCAAGCTGTCCCCCTGGGTAGAGGGCATCACTCATAGCAATCTCCAACTCCTGGGCTCAAGTGAATCTCCTGCCTCCGCCTCCCAAGTAGCTAGGACCACAGGCGCCCACCACAACGCCCAGCTATTTTTTTTGGTTGCAGCCATCATTGTTGTTTGGTGGGCCCGGGCTGGATTCGAACCTGCCACTTTAGGTGTATGTGGCTGGTGCCTTAGCCACCTGAGCCACAGGCGCCGAGCCATGCACTGGTGTTTTCTTGACGAATTTTCTTTGGTGTGACAATCATTACATTCCTGGACTTCTTTGATTAGAGAAAGAATTAAACTTCCTTAACTCAGACCTTTCTTTCTTGGAACTCTCCTAACTCCTGGATACTCACACATGTCGGAAACTCACAGAAGCTTCCGATGCCTGGGTGCAGAGGGTCCTCCAGGATTCCAGTGATGCCTGGGGCTGGTGGATAACTCTGACTAACTGAGAAGAGGTATTTCTTGATCTCTATTTTTCTTCTTTGTCTTGTTGTTTCTCAATAGATTCTGAAGAAGAAAGAGAGAGATATCATTTATCTATCACCCTTCATACCTCAAGTGGTGCAAACAATTAAAATGAAGATAACCAATAGTCATTAGAGTCAGTAAGGTAGGAACCATGATAATCTGGATCAACGGGGCATTTACCCTTGTGGGGGCAATTAAAATGAAGTATCATCATGGCTGTGCCCCAGAGAGGGAAATACAGGCTTTGGTACCAGAGATACTGTCTGTTGGCTGGTTATTTGGAGTTGTTGGCAGTCATTCTGCTGTCCAAACTACCTGCCTATTTTGTAACATGTGGTTCAGCGTGGTTTTCCCATTCACTCTGATCCATGTATAAGAACATTCAGCCTGTCCTGGGTTTCCAACCTGCTCAGGTTAACCATGTGATCCCAAATTTTGTTTCATGTTGTGCACCGAGCACCTCGAGTTCTACTGGAACAAATGTAAAGCAAAGTGCAGAACCATGAGAGGAGTTCAGCATGATGTGCTGTACTTATATTTGGATGACCGTATGTGTTGGGACAGCTTTGGAAATAATGCTTCCAAATCCCTTTTATTGCATATATCAAAACAGTTTCCTGTTAGCTAGTATGATGTTTTGACTTGGTTTTGGTATGTTTTAGTACAAATATCTGGGGTAAATTCTTAAATTAGATGCATCCCAGAGACAAATTGCTTGATTGATTTGACAGTCTTTAGGCAACCTGTGAAAAAATGATCTGATTGACTTTCTCCTGGGAAGAACCTGCCCTTATTACTATTGCTTTTTAAGTAAATAGACAACAAATAAAACATAAGTCTGTAAACCTATGCCCTAAAAGGAGCTATTGGAAACATCTAAACAGAGGTACAAACTAAATAAAGATGATTAGAAAGCAAATTTCAGGGGTCAGGGTATGAAGCTTTTTTTTTTGTAGTGTGTAGAGAAGTGTCACTTTCCTGGGGAAAAGGGAAAGTTTGAACAGGATCAAGAGCAGAGGGCATATAGATGCATGGAAACCAAGACTGGAAATTTCTTAAAGTTTTTATCTTGTGCAACAATCTATCCAGTGCCTAGAGACATTTTTTTGTCCCTCCCTAACACGTGTATACCAAGCTTAAATCCTTGCTGAGCCAGAGAGGGATGAAAAGCATATTGAGTGTGAAAAGAAAGAAGGGATGGCCTTGATGCACAGGATCTGGATATGAATGTGAAGAGCCTAAGAAAACTGATTAATGAGCATGATTCAAAAAGATTGACCAGAGGAAAGTACCCTGGGTGTATTAGGCAGAACCACCCAGAGGCAGAAGAGAATGAGCAGAGGACAATTAGAGTTCTCAGGATGAAGAACCAAAAAGAACCCTGGTTAGCCACAAAGTCTTACCAGGAAAGCTTGACGATTGTGAAAGTTCTCTGGGATTTGGATAGGGGTTGGTTTTCTCAGGGGCCAGATACTAGAGTAGAATCTAAATTCAAAACCCATGAAACATTTATTTGATCAACTGCCATGTACCCATCACTGTGGTGGGTCTTGGAGATAGAATGGTGAGCCAGCTCTTGCCCTTCTGCGGCAGGCAATTCAGTAGGGAAAATTAAAAAGTTGCAAGTCGGGGAAGACTTCTGACTTGGGTCATCCCCTTTGCCAGAAGCACTAGTGCTTTTTTACTCCTGCTATGTCTAATTCCTTTCTGTCTAATAAAATCCTATCTTACCACTGGGGAAAAAAAGTTGCAAGTGCTACGTGGCACAGGGTGCCATGGCAACACATAGGCTGTACTTGATCCAGTAGCTGGGAATAAGGTCAGGGAAATGTTTCTGGAGAAATTTCTGTCTAAGCGGAGGTCTGAAGGACAATTGGAGCCAGGCAATCAAGGAACAAGGAAGAGCATTCCAGGTAGAGAGACCAGGTTGTGGGAAGGCTCGGGGATGGGCAAGAAAGAGCTTCAGGGTTAGGGATTCAGAAATCTGAAACTGGGTCAACACCACATTCCAGATAGTAGCTTTGCCTGAGATTTGCTTCTACGGAAAAAATAAAAAAAGGGTCTTGGCTAGGTCATGAGGTGGAAAACATGCCTTGGTGTCTGTTCCTTGGGCTGAAAGGGGTAGGGCAATAAAACGGCATTGAGGGGGGTCCCCAGGACTTAGTGGAGAGACCAGGGGGCATGTTGACAAGGAGGTCAGCAGGACAGGGCAGTTGGTTTCATAAGATTCTCTGGACACCTGAGCAATGCGCAGAGGGACAGCATGCTGCCTTGTCCAGGAGAAAAGAATAACACAGCACAGAAAAGCAAGCCTCATGCATGGCCAGGGAAGAAAAAAGACAATTTGGTTTCATGTGTTACATTTTAATAATAGTCATTTGTAACTGCATAATGAAATTTGTGAACAAAAGTTCATTTCCAGAAGAATAATCTCTAACTGATATGCAGTGCCTCAGTAGGATTTGGCCAGGTTTTAATTTTAGTTTGAATAAATAATGTAAGATACTAGCCTGGGTGAGATAAAAGGAAATCTCTCTACTTTCATCTCTCCATGATGGAAATAATAACTACTTTATTTCAAAACAAGTTTCCAATTAGTTTCTGTGAAATATTATTATCCCCCTTTTCCAGATACTGTAGCTCATTTTGAAACTTAATTTTGATAATATATAAACATTTCTGAAACTTACTCTACAGGAATGACAGTTATATTTGAAGGGAAGAACGCTGCTGGGCTGTAACGATATTATTTGGTACAGTTCTAAATAATAGTAAAAATAATAAAGGGGAATCAGTCAGAGTGTAATCTCATTTCATGGCTATTTATGACCTAGCCTGGACTTATCTTCACCCAAGAGCATAGATCAAGTAAGGCCAGTTTCTACAAAGTTGTTCAATGGAATTTTTTTTCTTTAACTCTAGCACTTCACTTAAGGTTATAGATCATCTTATTACTATTTAAAGAGGTTCTATATTTGAATAATCAATGAATCCAAGCAGCAAACATAAAAACTGAGCAACAATTATGTGCCAGACATGGGGCCTGGTGCTCGTGTGGTCAATTGTGTAGATATGACTTCCTCCTTTGGGGCACTTACAGTCTAGAGGAGGAGGCAGGTGTTAAAAATTCCTCTCTCTCTCTCTCTTTCACACACACTCACATACACACAAATACCCATGCACGCACATCCAGTTAAAATAATGGAAACGAAATCTAGGGTGATTAGGAAACACTTAATAGGAAGATTCGAACTAGTCATGTTGTATAAGGAAAGGCTTTGATTTGATTCTGTTGAGATGGAGTATAGATTAGTTAAAGATATGGCTAAACTGCTTTAGCAAAGATGCCATATTTCCATGGCTTCAATAAGACATGTTTGTTTCTCTCCGTATGACAGTCCAAAGGTGGCAGTTCAAGGTTGGTGGACAGCTCTGCCATCCTCAACACCTGGCTTCCCAGTCAACTCCTGAGTGCATCATTTCAAGGCAGGAGGAAGGGGGAGAGAAATATCTTGCAAGATGTGACCTGGAAGTGCTATACATTGTTGTCGCTTGGCAGGAACTTAATGCCATAGCCACACCTAGCTGCAAGGTAGGCTGGGAGAATGCAGTAGTGAGAGCTTCCCGAGGAGTTTTATTGGTTAAAGGAAGGCAAGGATGGATTATTGATGGGGGGCAGTGTTTGTCACAGAGATGAAGGATGAGTTGAGTTAGTGAGGCTGAAGTGAGGGGAAGCAGAGGGGTGGAACATGCATCCCTCTCTACATGCAAAGACTGTGTAACAGAAGACTGTGGTGGCCTTCACAGGAAGTAGGCCACAGGCCTACAATACAAAAGGGGACAGATGCAAGGTGGGCTCAGTGTGATGGGCAGAGGCCAGACTATGTCCAGCCTTAAGGTTCAAGCTAAGAAGTTTTGTCTTTTTTCTAGCACAAAATGAAGCCATTGGAGTTTAAAGCAGGAGGAGGGAATCCATGAAAATTCACTCTTTAAAAAAGATCACCTAAAAAAAAAAAAAAAAGATCACCTACCACAGTGTGGAGAATAAATTGGAGGGCACAAGAGTGAGCACACCATGTCAGATGCTGTGCTGGGTATTGGGGAATGGCAGTGAGCAAGACAGGCCAGTCTCGGCCCTCCTGGAGTTTGCATTCTGTGGGAAGGAAGGAGAAAGCAAAGGAGATACAGGAGCCACAGGGGATAGCTTTGCTACTACAGAGCCAGGAAGAAATAGTCAGTGGCACTTTGCAACCTGGGAGAAGCCCTGGTTTTTGCTTTAACTGTAACTTCTATCTCCCTAAAATGGAGGAAGACTCCAACCATGGGTGATTCAAACTGGATACATTTCTCTCTAGCTTATTTTTTTAAAATAGGGGTAAACTTCACACAACATAAAATTAACTATTAACCATTTTAAAGTGTACAATTCAGGGGCATATAGTGCATTTACAGTGTTGTATAATTACCATCTCTATGTAGTCCCAAGATATTTTCATCACCCCCAAAGGGAACCTCGTACCTATTAAGCAATTACTCCCATCTTTCTCCAACTCCCACCAACCTTCTATGTGTATGGATTTGCACATTCTGGTGGTTTTATGTAAATGGAATCAAACAACATATAGCTTCTGGTAACTGGTTTCTTTCACGGAGGATGGTGTTTTCAAGGTTCATCTGTATTATAACATGTATTGGTACTATACTCCCTTTCATGGCTGAATAATATTAGATAAAATGCATTTTCTTTGTCCATTCATTCATTGATGTATATTTAGGCTGTTTCCAATTTCTGGCCATTGTAAATACTGCTGTTGTGAACATTTGTGTTAACTAGCTATTTTTTTCCCCAAAGTAAGTTATTGCACTCCTATGCAGAAAAATACAGACTGGAGAAGAAACCAAAGATGAATTGAGTTCTTCTGTCTCAACTTAGCTGTGTGCCAGTGTCCCTTTCAACCCTGAAGGGTAGCACTCCATGTCACAGGAGAGCTGGTAACCCAGGTGCTTTTCTAGGTCTGGTTCCTGCCCCACCCTGGCCCCCGGTCTCACAGTTCTCCTTTCTTGTCTGCCCCATTTCTCTTTTTCATCCAAACCCATCTCTTCTCTTGGTGGGATTTCCATGGTCTCTGCAAGAAATTCTGCATCTCTGCTTTTGCCTCCTGTCTTCTCTTCCTTCTTTCCATCACTCATACCTGGAAATGTCATATCCCTTACAGATTTTCCAGACTCCTCTGACCTTAGTGACTGCCATCCCTCAAAGCCAACATGGTGTCCTAATTTGGGGAGGGTGGAAACAGAGTAGGAACATGGGGAGAGCTCTATTGATGTGTAGGGAGGGCAGCTGGTTCATTCTCTCCTGTTCATTCATTTACTCATTTTTTAAAATTTCAAAATAATAGGAAGGTACAAATTTTTAGGTTCCATTGCTCTCACTTCCAGGGTAAAGTTCAAGTTGTAGCTGAGCCCTTCACCCAGGGGGTGTGCTGAACACCCTCAAATCGTGCACATTAGGTCAGATACACTATCTAGGTACCCAGAAGAACAAAAATCATTTCACCACAAACATATTTGCACCAGAATGTTTATTGCAGCTCAATTCATAATTACCAGCTTATGGAAGCAGCCCAAATGCCTATCAAACCCCTGAATGGATTGACAAACTGTGGCATATGTATACCATGGAGTACTATTTAGCCATGAGAAAAGATGGAGACTTTGCATATTTTATGTTTACCTGGATGGAGTTGAAACACAGTCACTCATTTTCAACTCATTCTTCCAATAAGCATTTATTAAGCATCCACTCTGTATAAGAAACTGGTGCTAAATATTCAGACAGGGACACGTGGTTGGGCTCTTTTGGAATTCACATATAAGTCAAATGTATTAAAAAAAAACAGCCCACAAGACAACCTGGACTTTCAATAGGGAATAAACAAAGTGTTGGAGCTTGGACAAGCTGGTAGGCGAGGTGTATTTAAGAAACTTCAAGGGCACGTTAGGGGAGAGGTTCCACTATCCAAATTTTTTCCTAAATCCTACAAAAAATAAAAATTATAACATTTAATTTGTGTTTTAAATCAGACCTGATCATTATCTATGAATTATTCTAGTTGAATAAACTGAGGCACAGAATTCTCAGGCTCAAGCCATTAGTAATAAAGTGGTAATTTGAGTGAAAGTTTTCCCTGATGTGTTCTTGAATCCCTCGCCCCATAAGCTCATTTTTTTACAATTGCAGTATACGATTCTCTGTTTTTCTTCTCTCTATGCAGAAAGGCAGTCTGGTGGTGCTATTTTTCAGATTAAGAAAGCAAGGCTGGGGGAGTTTACCCAAGGCCACTTATCACTTTTATGGCAGAGCCAGAATCACAACTCCTACCCTTTGAGTTTCCAGCCTGTTGCCTAGCTACCAACCTCCCTGCCTCTTCCACTGCACAGCAGCTGAGCAGGCACTTAATAATCATAATTGATGGCTCTGGGTAAAAGGGAGAGTTCAGAGTGTTTCTGGGGAGTTTGTTTTCACCTACCAATAAATTCTCCTCTTCCTGTGGTCAATAACCTATATCCATTTATTTTAGATAGCACCCCTGTCTTTGTTTACAATGATGCTTTCTTATCTACATTGATGATTTCTCTTTTTTCCCTTTCTCAGCTATTCTTTCTGAGTGAATTTCAGTTGCTGCTTACAGGTAGTATACATAAAAAGAGGAAATAGATATAGTGTCCTAAGACTTCCAAGAGAGGAGTCTGACTATAGCAATTTTAAGAAATAGAATTCAATCCAGTGAAAGTTAAATATTCCTGCAGAAAGTAACATTTCAGCTTTGTAAAGTATTAGCTTCCTTTATTATGTTAAAAAGATGTTTCAGGTACTAATAGGAATAAAAGGGTAAATTTGTTTATCATTTCCACTGTGGTTTATCAAGTGCCTCGCATATACTAAACACTGGGGATTCTGTGGTTTTCCTCTTGTTGCTTATGGTCTAGGAGGAATCAGACGACCTCAAATGATCATGCAAGCAGACAACTGCAACTTTCATACATGCCTGCGAGAAGAATTACACGGAGCTCTGGGTGCCCATGACAGGTGGATTTAACACAGTCAGGGAAGGCTTCCCAGGGGAATTGATACTTGAGTTGCGTTCCGATGAATAAGTATGGTAGAACTAGATGAAGAGGAAAGGAAAGAGTGTTCCAGGAAGAGGAAAAAACATGTTCATAGGTTCTGTGGTAGATGAGAACATGTGGAATCCAGGACTAGTGTGGTCTGAATGAAGTCAGAGGGTGAGAAGAAGCTGGAGAAGTGGAGAGAGGCCAGACCATGCACGGTGTCAGACACTTGTGCTGCATCACATCAGTGTCACTCAACTTCCAGGCACGTGACTGATCTCATTCTAGTTGTGCCTGGGGCTTGTTTGGTCCCTAAACCTGGGGCCTTTGCAGAAGACCATGGACAGCCACATGTAAGCAGCCCAGAAGTACCACGGAGTCAGCGTCCATGAGGCAACTCTCAAGCATTGGTGGACAAAAGTCAATGGGTATATGCTGCCCCTCCTTTACTCTTTCTGAGATGCGGCCCCTGTGGTCTCCCAGGAGTTCTGTACAGAATGGGTCCCAGTTGCTCAGTGGTGGACAGCTTCCTCATTCATTCCCTCCTCTGTTTGACTCACTTTTCCTAACTCATGACTCCTGCTCCCTGGGGTCACTTCCCAAGTAAAATTGTGTATTGGCAAGTTTTTGAGTCCTGCTGTTTTGGATGCAAGTCAGGCAGAAAAATCAGGTAAATGAATTTTGTCTTTGCCTTAAAAGCAATGAAAAACGATTGATTTCAATAATAGGTGAAGTTAGTAGTTTAGCATTTCAAAGATCATTTTGGCTACATGTGGAGAGTCATTGAAGAAAACAAGAGAAAGTGAAGGAGAGCAGTTAGTGGGCTTTACTAGTCCTGCAGACTTGATAGCTGGGAAACAGTGGGAACAATTTAGATTGAGAGAAATAGACAGATTTGAGAAATATTTAGGGCTTATAATTGATAGGACCTGGTGACTGATGGGATGTGGAAGGCAAGAGAGAAGGAGGTACTGGAAATGATTCTGACCTTCTTAGCTGTTTGGATGATGACATAATTCACTAAATTGGTGGGCTCTGGAAGATTAGGAGTAGAGCAGGGGGTATCAGTTAAAACATTCTTTATGATTCAAGTGATAGAAAACTTAACAAAAATTGACTTAAACAAAAAGGGAATTAGTTGGCTAAGTAACTGGGGAACAAAAGGGTAAATGGGCTTTATGGTGACATGAATTTGGGGGGGAGGTTAAGCAATCATGACAAGAATCAGTCTCTCATCTCTGCTTCCTCTGGGTACCCTTGGTCACTTATGGAAGCAAGAAGCCCATGTACTCACACCACCAAGTACAGAGGAAGGGGCAAGAGCTTCTCTTTCTAGAAGCTCCAGCTAAGGCATCACTCCATCTAATCATATGATATGCCCACAGCCTGAAAATCACCTGGGCTCCAATTGTGGATGATGGTGTGGCAAACCTCATGGAGAGCAGATTGGCTGAGAGTGGGAAATCCTTAAAAGAAATTAGGATTCTGCTGCTATAAGAAGGGAAATGGATGTTGGGAAGATAACCACAAGTTCTCATTTCCAGGGAGAGTGTTCCTGGGTTTTGTTTTGAACACGATGTATTTGATATGCCTTTAAGACCTTCAAGAGATGATGGATGCTTGGGTTTAATCTCAGAGGAGAATTCTGGGCTGAAAATACATGTTGGGAGTAATTCGCAAAATAGTAGTTATTGAAACTGACGGTATAGATGAAATAAATTAGAGAGAGGCACGTATACCAGGAAGAGGACCAAGGTGCAAGCATTGAGGAATTCCAGTATTGACTTGGAATTCTCCTATGTAAAGGAGAATTAGCTTGAAGATAGAAGATGGAGTACCCAGAGAGCTAGGACGCTTCCTAGATTTCTCGCAATTAATAGTCTCAAAACCAGACTTGAGCTCAACTACTGGCAATATTGTTGACAATTATGGTACCACGAGTTAAGTATTGTGTTATAGGCACGACCTTCCAGTATTCCCTGTGGAGTACAAAGAGGCAGATGAGGCAGAGAAAAGCATCATGTGAGAAGTCCAGAAAGATGAACAGTATTTTGCCACTTGGAGAAGAGAAAAGCTGCAGGTCCAAGTTGAGCTTATGCAGGAGATTCAGGACTTGGATCAGATCAATGAGAATTTTCGGAAATGAGTGAGGACCGAATATGGGTTGGTTTAGGGGAAGAGCTGTTGGAAGACCTTTGTGGATGGCTGTTTATCTTAGGAATTGATTATATCACTCCTTCAATTCAAAAAACCATCTTGAAGTTGGCCTTTTATCCTGGTTTGGCTGGATGGTAGACAGTATTATCTGGAATTTTTTTTTTTTTTGGCATAAGAAAGGATAAATCTAAGAAGTTTTATAAGGTGAATATTGACTAGTTGTTTTCTGTTGTTACCAAAGTGAAGACAGAAAGAAATATCTGATTACATTTCAACAAAGGCGATTTAAGTTAAACATTATGAAGATTTCTTATCGGTAACATTTATTTTACATGTCTGCATCAGCCTTCCAATTTATAGGCTCAATGAGACAATAACAGTCAAAGATAGAAAGGCTATACACCAGGCAAGCAAATAAACAAAGCCATAAATAAATAAGATTGCTAAGCTTATTGGGGATGGATGAGTTGAGGCAGTTGCATCTGGGCCAATCACAATAGCATTTCCAACTAGCTAGGGATATGTTTCTGGAAGAGTTATGACTTAGGACCTGATTAGCCAAAAGATCTTGGGCATAGAGGACAGTATCCAGCATTCCTGGCAAAGGTTAGGTACGATAGGCAGAATAATGGCTCCCAAAGATGTCCTCATCCTAATCCCAGGAAGCTGTGAATGTTAGGTTACATGGCAAGGAAGAATTTAGGTTGTAGATGGTTTGCTTATCAACTGACTTTATAGGAGGATCTTTCTGGATTATCCTTGAAGGCCTAGTTTAATTGTTGGCTTCTGTTTTTTAAATTTCAAAATATTAAGAGGGTACAATGTTTGTTACATGGATAGCTTTTATCATGCTTCCTTGGGGCCTGTAAGTGTGCCTATCACCTGAAGAGCGTTCATTGTACCTGTTAAGTAGATTTTTACCCCTTCCTTCCCTGATTTCTAACCATTTTTATTTCTTCCATGCCCTTGTATACATAACTATTAGTTCCAAGTAGTATATGTGGTGTTTTTCCATTCTTGAGATACTTTACTCAGCAGAATGGTCTCTAGTTTCATCCAGATTGCTGCAAAAGACATCAATTCATTTCTTTCTACAGCTGAGTAGTACTCCATGGTGTATATATATATATATATATCTCATTTTGTTAATCCACTCATGAACTGACAAGCACTTAGGTTGATTCCATATCTTTGCAATAAATTGTGCTGCAATAAACATTCAAGTCAGATATCTTTCCGATACTACTTTCTTTTTCTTTGAGTAGATGCCCATAGTGAGATTGGTGGATTGCTGAGTTCTTTGAGGAATCTCCATACTGTTTTCCAAAGGGTTGTACTAATTTGCAGTCCCACCAATAGTGTGTAAGTATTCCTTTCTCTCTGCATACATGCCAGCATCTGTTGTTTTTGAACCTTTTAATAAAAGCATTCTAACAGGGGAAAGGTGATATCTCATTGTGATTTTAAGTTGTATTTCCCTGATGATTAGTGATGTGAAGCATTTTTCATATATATAGATATATATTTTGCCATTTATCTATCTTCTTTTGAAGAGCTTGTGTTCATGTGTTTTACCCAGTTTCTAATCTTTTTGTTTTTCTTGCTGATTTGTTTGAGTTCTTTGTAGATTTGGATATTAGCTGTTAATTGTGAATATTTTCTCCCATTTTGAATGTTGTCTGTTGATTATTTCCTTTGCTGTGAAGAAGGTTTTTGATTTAATCAAGCTCTATTCCATAAGTGGTGCTGGGAAAATTGGATAGCCACATGTAGAAGAATGAAACAGAACCACAGTCTCTTGCCACTCACAAAAATTAGTTCAAGATGGGTAAAAGACTCCAATGTAAGGTGTGAAATCATAAAGATTCTACAAGAAAATGTAGGAAAAACTCTTCAAGACATCAGCCTAAGTAAAGAATTTCTAAGACCCCAAAGGGGGTTTACAGCAACAACAAAAATAAATACATTGGACTTGGTTCAATCATAGGCTTCTTTAAAGTGGAATAGGAAGGCAAAAGATAAAGTCAGCCAAAGAAAGATTTTATGATGTTATACTGCTGACTTTCAAGATGAAGGAAGGTACCATGAAACATGGAGTACAGGCAGCCTCTAAAAGCTGGAAAAAGCAAGGAAGCAATTTTTCCCTTACAATCTCCAGAAAAGGAGGCTCAGTTCTGTAGTATTTAGCCCAATAAGACCCATTTTGGACTTCTGACCTTCAGAAACAATGATAAAAAATTTATCCTGTTTTTAGCATCTATGTTTGTGGCAACAGTGGCCAAGGTGGCCTACTGAGTGATAGACTCATGGAGTAGGTTTGCTTCTGGGAAGACAGAAGCTAGGTGGAAATAGGGGAGGCCTTTTATTTCCTTTTCTTATTTTATTACACTGGCTAGGATGCATCCAGTATGATGCATGCAATGTGATGTTGAGTAGGAATGGCAAGGGAGGTCATGTCCTTGGTTGAGCTGAATGAGAAAGTATTGTCTTTCACCATAGCATGTGATATTTCTTTTTCTTTGTGTTCACATTGTGAGATATAATGATTGACTTTCAGATGTTAAGCCAGCATTCTTGGGATTAAATCCCATTTGGTCATGATATATTATTCTTTTTATGTCATTTTGGGTTTGATTTGCTAGTATTATGTTGATTATTCTGGCTGGGCTCTTACAGGTATCCATTCAGTTGCGTCTACCCTAGGTAAGCGAGTGGTCACATCTCTTCTCTCCCTGCAGACACCTGTGTGTCTTTGTATTTTGGACCAACTAATTGCCCTGAGACCTCATTTCTCCAATGGATATGAAAAAAGTCCTGAAAATTTGCAATTGTCTTGACTTGGTTTTTTGGTTGTTGTGCTAAGGATGAAAGCAATGCTCTACCTAGCTCTCTACATGCCTAAGTAGAAACTGAAGGCCCCACAATTTTTTCCCACAATTGTTTGTTTGAGTCAGAATTTAAATCAGATTTACACAACCTAATGCTGATATGTCTTTTAAGTACCTTTTAATTTACATTTTCTTCTTCTTTTTCTGTCTTTTTGTGTCCCGTCCCGCCCTTCCTTTTTCTATTATCATTGTTGAAGATGAGTTTCCCACAATCTCTGAATCTTGCTGACTGTGTACCTGTGGTATGGCTTAATATGGTTCTCTGTTCTCTGTTTCCTGTACATTGGTAGTTAGAGCTTGAGACTTTATCAGAATCAGTTTTTTTTGATCATTTATAATCTGAATATTCCTCTGTGTGTGTGTATGTGATGTTAGCAGCCATCGATGATCAATTCCAAGCTCTGTTAATTCATTAGGACTTTTTTTTGCCATCCTTTTATGGACAAAGAATATGATGCTTGGAGAGACTGAGTTACTTTCCTAAGGTAATACAATTAGCTTGTGAAAGTTATAGCTAGGCCTGGACACTATCCTATAAGTGCAAATTCTATATGCATTTGATAGCATATTGAGTCTCTGGACGTTGCATCATAATGCATCATTAAGCAATAGGAAGATCAATATTTCAACATCTAAGAATACAAGAAATATTCATCTCTTTTAAGAAGAGATGAATCTTTTGAATTTAGTATTTCTTGGAGACATAGGACCATAGAGAATGATTATTCAGAAAAAAATTTGCCTCACATTCTGGATTACATTTATTTTTATGGGTATAATTAAAAAATTATTCCTGCTAATTCTAGCATCTGGAATGGTTTCTAAACTCAAGTTGGAATCCTGAGCACATTTTGAGTTTCTGCTTACCTCTCCAGTTCTACAGAAGAAAAGATAACAAAACAGATGTAGAATAAGTACTACAAAGCAATTAGTTTTTTTATATTACACTCAAGATTAGCTACTAAAATTTCTCTTCAGCTTCGGGGATGGAGGTGAGGTAGAAAGAGAGAGGAGAGAGAAGATACAGAGAGAGAATAAGAATGTTGTAATTGGCTTTTATCTATCACCTAATTTTTCTATGAGTTTTTATCTAAGGTGATAGAGTATCACTTTTGGAGAACAAGCAATTCCACAAATTTTTGGTTAGAATTTTGTGAAACAATTAAATAAAAAGATACTTTTAACTCTTTATAAAAAATAAATTTGTCATGTTCAAATCAACCAACAGTAGACATTTGTCTCAACCTGAGCATTCATTTTTCAACATAAGTGGATGTGCTTAGGTATCCTTTCTATATGTATATGATGCAAGACAGTGACATTCTTGGGCTTATTTTCCAAAAGAGGACATGGAATTCCTACTTTGCAAATATTTTCTTGAAAGCTCTATAACTTATGAAGTCAGTCATATAAAGACTTTTACTTAAACAGTTTCTTTTTTCTTTTTTTTTTAAATTAAGTCATAGCTGTGTACATTAATGCAGTCATGGAGTACAATGTGCTGGTTTTATATACAATTTGAAATAGTTTCATCAAACTGGTTAACATAGCCTTCATGGCATTTTCTTAGTTATTGTGTTAAGACATTTATATTCTACATTTAGTAAGTTTCACATGTACCCTAGTAAGATGCACCGTAGGTGTGGTCCCACCAGTTACCCTCCCTTCACCCACCCTCCCCTATCCCCTCCCTTCCCTTTCCCCTTTCCCCGTATTCTTGGGCTATATAATTGGGTTATAGATTTCATATGAAAGCTATAAATTAGTTTCATAGTAGGGCTGAGTACATTGGATACTTTTTCTTCCATTCTTGAGATACTTTGCTAAGAAGAATATATTCCAGCTCCATCCATGTAAACACAAAAGAGGTAAAGTCTCCATCTTTCTTTAAGGCTGCATAATATTCCATGGTGTACATATATCACAATTTAATGATCCATTCATGGGTCGATGGGCACTTGGGCTTCTTCCATGACTTAGCAATTATGAATTGGGCTGCAATAAACATTCTGGTACAAATATCTTTTTATAGTATAATTTTTGGTCTTCTGGATATATACCTAGTAGAGGAATTGTAGGATTGAATGGCAGGTCTATTTTTAGTTCTCTAAGTGTTCTCCAAACATCTTTCTAAGAGGAACATATTAGTTTGCATTCCCAACAGCAGTGTAGATGTGTTCCCTTTTCTCCACATCCACACCAACATCTCTGGTTTTGGGATTTTGTGATATGCGCTAATCTTACTGGAGTTAGATGATATCTCAAAGTAGTTTTGATTTGCATTTCTCTGATGATTAACGATGATGAGCACTTTTTCATGTGTCTATAGGCCATGAGCCTGTCATCTTCAGAGAAGTTTCTCTTCAAGTCCCTTGCCTACCCTGAGATGAGATCTTTTCTAATCTATTTCAAATGCAATTTATGCAACAAGAGAGGCTGAACTTGGCTTAACCTTTTAACCACAGGATTCTTGAATTCCCAAATAGAGAAAAGTTCTGTTTCTTCAACTTCCTCCGACACGGATTCAGTAACTCTTAGGTGTAAATGGAACTTTTTGACCTGAATGGAAATTTTTTTGTCTGGGTTGGAGCAAATGGAGGTCTTGGGATCTTGTTAGACACTAGGAGAAAATAGATTAGAAGCCTAAAGAACCTACTGAACTTTGGAAATAATGTCAAGGGGTCAGCACAAGGAACAGGATAAACAGACATGGATTAGGAACTGTATTTAGAACCCCAGAACCTTTTTTTTTTTTTTTTTTGAGACGGAGCCTCAAGCTATCCCCCTGGGTAGAGTGCCGTGGCATCATAGCTCATAGCAACCTCCAACTCCTGGGCTCAAGCGAGTCTCCTGCCTCCGCCTCCCAAGTAGCTGGGACCACAGGCGCCCGCCACAATGCCTGGCCATTTTTTGATTGCAGCCATCATTGTTGTTTGGCGGGCCCGGGCTGGGGATTCGAACCCGCCACTTTAGGTGTACGTGGCTGGCGCCTTAGCGGATTGAGCCATAGGCGCCGAGCCAGAACCCCAGAACCTTTAGAGTATTAGGCAGTATGGAGTCTTAGTGATTATCTTGTCCAAGTTGTTTTGTAAAATGACTTACACAAAGTTGCAAAATTGTTAATGGCCAAGCGGAATTTGAATTTCAATCTCTTGGGGTGTTCCTTGAACTTTTCTTCCCAGGCATCTGAATCAAAAGACCTGGGCATGGGTTCTGCTCTAAAGTTAACTGCATTTGTGATCTTGGGCAATCACTGATAGACAGTGAACCTCATTTTCCCCATCTGAAATATGCAGATGAATGGGATTCAGGCTGAAGTGAATACAGTGAGATAACAGGTGTGGATGTCTTTTTAAACTATAAGGCATGGGGTAAAGTTATTAAAACTGTGGATGGGATGAGTCTGGTTATTAGATACACTGACGTTCCCCAGGAAATTTCACACTAGATCAAAATTTTTCCTCTCTCCCAAATCCTTGAGTTTTTGAATCCAAAGCCTATTAATATCTTGTGCAATCAGGAGTAGTAAGATGGTCAGTTATCAGCTTAGTAAGATCATCCTGAAGGGCTTGTGTATAGTCTGGAAGGAACCTGGCTTTTGGGAGTCACTAGCAGGACTGTCTGGGTGTTCTATAGCATCTTCCTCTTCCTTCTATTGCTATAGCAGAAAAAAAAAAGTTAATAAATTTCACTAATGTCTATAGGAGTGTTCACCAGGGATTTTCAGAAAGTGTAATCTTCACATTTAGAAGTATTTTCTCATTATGGATAATGGGCTGATGAGGTAAAAAATGATCTTGGCTACTTATGATTCTAAAAAGCCTCCATACTGAGTAATCTATGGAGAATTAGACATAATGGCAGCAAAGAAATTACTCATTTACCACAAGGTCCACTTAGTTATTTAATCACTTTTACTGTCATACAAATACATATTCCCATGCAAATTGGTGAAAGTGAGTAATGGCATAAAATGCATTTTTGTAATGACAGCCTAGCAAATGCTGTAAAGGGAGAGCTTTGTTTGGGACAGTTTCATGATTGAGCCAATACCCTTTAGAATGTGAACACTGCAGTGTAGAGGGGCAGTGATTGGAATCTTTCTCTTTGTCCAAAGATTATCACACACTGTGGAAAGTGATGCCTACAACTGGCAAGTTAGACTTGGATCCTCTTTAGGCTTAAATGAGATCATTAGAGTGAAAAATGCTCTCAGAAAATACTGGTGAATACAAAGTTGTTATTACTTTGATTTAGATTTTTAGATCACTTAGGCCAAAAAAAGAATGGAGACTAGTAACCACATATGCTTGAAAATATCTACTACCAGATAATCCGGGCATGGCAATATGACAGGCATCTAGATGTCCCATCTGGATTCTGGTCTCACCTGAAATAGTTATCAAAAACCACAACTGCCAAACCATGTTACAGTTACCAAGTGCTGTAGGAACTCAAGGGAGTGGGGCTACTGGTGTGGAGTAGAGCAATTAGAGGGAACCACAAGAAGACCTTTAATAATGGGAGGAATTTAGATGGGAGAAGTGGGAATTGGACACCAGGTCTGTCATGGTATATAACAGTATATAAGGGCTGAGAGCGTATACTTCTAAAAGTTGAGCTGGTTCTGGTATCATATCCTTGCCCATCTTTTGGGCACACAAGGAGTTTTCAATGGTGGTGAATCATCATGCTCAAAGATGAGCACAAATATGGTCTTGACAGAAGACTCTGGCTGTGGATAATGAAACTTCTTCCCCCCCTCAGCCTCATTAAACTGTAAAGCAGGTATCCTCTCCTCTAGGAGAGCTATAATAATAGCTATCATCCTCTGGGCTTAGCTCTGCTTCTTATCAAGAGCTACGGCAGAAAAGCTATCTGTTAGAGCAGTGCTATCCAAATAGCACTACAATGCAGGCTGTGAATATAAGCCTCATGCAACTCTTAACTTCTTCAGTAGCCATGCTGAGAAAAGTAAAAAAAAAAGATGAAGTTAATTTAAGTGCACATAATTTAATGCAATGTATAATTAATATAAACATTATTAGTGAGATGTTTTGTAGTATTTTTCATAACTTGTGTTTGAAATCTGATATACCTGTTAGCATGTTTCAATTTGGACAAGTCACATTTCAAGAGCTTAGTAGTCACACGTGGCTGGTGGCTACTGTATTGGGCACCACAGAATTTTCTTCCCTATGACACTACCTAGGCTCAATTCTGTATTTAAGGGGACATATTATCAAAGTGTCTGGAGCAGGCTGAGTGGCATCTGTTTATATCTAACGACCCAACCAGAATCCTTTCCATATGATCTAAAGAGTTAAAATATTTGTCAGAAGAATTTGAATGATTTTTAAAATTTTAAAGAACAATGACAACAACAAAAAAGTCACAAAGGAAAAGTTTGCTAGATTTACCACTATAAAATGTGAAGCTTTTAATAATGAAAAAGTCAAAATTACCATTAAGACAGGGCACTTAACAGATGGGGGGAGATATTTGCATTCATTATGAGACAGGTACAAAATATCAAAAAACTCATTCAAATATAAGGAATAACATTAATACCTCATTTGATTTATGTGATATTTAATAATTTATAGAAGAGATAAAGCAAATAATTATTTAAGAAAACATTCAACCTGTCTACTTTTTACTGAAATTAAAACTATACCACCATTAAAGCAAAGTATCTTTTTATACTTATTAATGAAGCTAAGATGATAATGCTGATAAAATTGTGGTAAAAAGAGTACATTGTTAAAATCCATTTGAAATGCAATATGGTGTAATAGCAGCAGATGCTTAAAACTGCTTTATCCTCTCACCTGTAATTCCTTGGTATATATCCTAAGGAAATAATCCACCAGAAAAAAAGAAAGTATATGTTTGAAACTGTTCATTTTCACTTGTCTGTAATAGTGAAAAATTGAGGAGTAGTTAAGCAAATGGTACTAGATCAGCTTAATGTAAAATTATGCAGCCATCAAAGTGGTAATTATGATGATTACATGGGAAAATGTTTAAGGTATATTAAAAAAGGAAAAAAGAATACAAAATTTTAACTACATTTTGATTACAGCAATATGGATTTATATATCTGGACAAAGACCACAAAGGATTGTACAAAAATAAAAATAATTGTGTAAAGTGTAGGGGGATTATGGGTGATTGGGTTTCTTTGTTTTATAAATTCCAAGAGACTGGTTCAAAATGTTAGGAAGGAAGCATATCCACCTATCTTCTCTCTATGTAAAATCTCATGAAATTTGGGAAATGGTATGAGAAAAGTAGTTAAATTTATAACCATGCTGGTAAATACGAATGAGTGCAATCAGTAACACCTGAAAAAAATGCAGATGTGCTCATGCTGTTGGAGCAAGATGTAGCTGAAATTCATACAAGTGGGGACAGCAGCAGCAGGGGCATGAGCTTGGGAGATCCTGTAAGCCCAGGGGCAGAGCATCCAAGGGGCCATAGGGGTATCAACAGGGTATGTAACTGGGGGCAGCAGTGATATTTGCCAGTGTATATGAGCACTGAGGTGGGGAGGTAGGACAGTGACCCAGGGAGCTGCCCACACCTAGCAGGCTGAAGAGCACTCATAGGTGCCTTCAAAATATGAGTTACCCATATACCCCACTGCTCTCACCACGGTCACATGAAGTAGGGAGTAGGAAATAAGACAGGCAGGCCTGAACTCAATTTGGTTTAAACCAAGCAGTTTATCCCTGGCCATGGGGATTAATTCAGGAACAGGTACACAGTCCAGCGAGGGTCTCTGAGAGCCAAGCCCAGGACTTTTGTTAAACTCTTGTGTAAAAAAGACTTTGATGTTGATTAGAAGTGTAGCTGAGATACCCAACAGCTATCTTGTGGTCATGAAGGGAGTCTTTGAGATTAAATTAGTGGTAAAGTAGAGCAAAGCCTAGCCATGGGACAGTGTGGGCATGTAACCTAAATCTCCCCGTCCTGGCATTTGGTAGGCTGGTGATGATGACACTCATCTTATAGTAAAGCCTGACAATTGGCCGGCCCTGGATAGCCTTATGTTCTCTTTTATGTTCTCTCTCTATATAGCCTTATGTTCTCTCTCTATATAAAATCATCCAAGGAAAACTAGTGGTTGCCATTCCTTTGTATACAGTTTGAGCATGGCAGAAAAGAAAACACACACACACACACACAAACTAATAGAAAAAATGATTTGGCTCGGTGCCTGTGGCTCAATTGGCTAAGGCGCCAGCCACGTACACCTAAGGTGGCGGGTTCGAATCCCCAGCCTGGGCCTGCCAAACAACAATGATGGCTGCAACCAAAAAAAAAAAAAAAAAAAGAAAAATGGCCAGGCGGTGTGGCAGGCGCCTGTGGTCCCAGCTACTTGGGAGGCGGAGGCAGGAGACTCGCTTGAGCCCAGGAGTTGGAGGTTGCTATGAGCTGTGATGCCATGGCACTCTACCCAGGGGGATAGCTTGAGGCTCTGTCTCAAAAAAATAAAAAAAATCATCAGATGATCAGTGGGTAGCAAAGAATATACCAAAATTACTATTATCTTCCATAAAATATTGTTTCTGTAAAAGTCCCTTGTTGACCTATTTGTCCTCACAGTGTGGGGTCAGTGTATAGTCTGGGAATTGGGCAGACCCGGGGTTTGAGACCTAGGGGTTCGATGTCTGCTGTGTGACCTGTAAAAATCTCCAAACCCCCCAGAGCCTCACTTCTCGCCTAGAAAACGAAGCCCGTAATCAGATCTGGGTCAGGCCTGCCATGAGATTCAGATGGGCCGTACGTGTCTGAAGCACTCAGCACAGTTCCTGGTGCGTGTTAGGACTTTATTAAATCCTGATTGTTAGCTGTAATAATCTCTGGGTCAATATGAAACATGGTCCTGTTAAACAGGATTTTAATTAATGTGAACATACTGCCAGAAACTGCGAGGTTCCAGCTGAGGGCCGTGCTGCGGAGCCCACACTGACTTCAGTTTCTTTTTGTCCAATTAGTGAGGTCTGTGGTCAGCGGCTCCAGACCCCTGCAGACGGCAGCAGGAGGGGGGCAGTGGATAAGTGCTGTCTGCTTTCTGTTTGTGTTGCTTTTTTGGTTTGTTTTTCTTCTTCCTAATGTGATGTTTTCTTCTGTGGGACAGGGTCATCTGACAACCTTACCAGGTCACTGTCCACTGACACAGCAGGGTTGCAGTGGAGAAAGAGTTTAATATCTCAGGCGCCCCGGGAGGAGATGGGAGGAAGTTCCCAAATCTGTCGCCCCGAGAATTTGGGAGAAAGGATTTTTAAAGATAGTTTGGTGGGCAGAAGGCGGGAATCAGATGTGCTAGTGGGAACCAGAAGCTATCTTCTCGTGGCTGAGCCAGTTCCCAGATCACAAGACATGTTGAGTGCATTCCTTGGGCCACTGGTCTGGGTGGGTCAGTTGGTCCACAGAGTCTAGAGCAGTGATTCTCAACCACTGTGCTGCGGCACACTGGTACAGCATGAGAGGGTCTTAGGTGTGCTGTGAAAATGTTTAAAGATCATTAATTAAATTATTTTTGAAATAAGTTCAAAGCACAGTAAGTATTTTTTTAACCCTTTTTTGATCAACATCATTTAAGTGCACTGAGAGAAAAAACGGTTGAAAGGCTCGGCGCCCATAGCTCAGTGGTTAAAACGCCGGGGCTGGCGGGTTCGAACCTGAGCCAGACCTGCTAAACAACAATAACAACTGCAACCAAAAATAGCCAGGCATTGTGGCGGGTGCCTGTAGTCCCAGCTACTTGGGAGACTGAGGCAAGAGACTATCTTAAGCCCAAGACTTTGAGGTTGCTGTGAGCTGCAACGCCACGGCACTCTACTGAGGGCTGCAAAGTGAGACTCTGTCTCAAAAAATAAATAAATAAATGCAAATAAATAAATAAATTAAAACGGTTGAAAAGCACTGGTCTAGAGCGTGACTCAAGACCAGCCTCAGGTTTCACAGGGTGATGCTGTCTGTGGGGCAGTGGAAAAATCTGAGCATCTATCACCATCAGCCGTGTGACTCCTGAGCAGTGAACAATCACAGGAAAGCAAGCCGGGAACGGTGGCTTTTTAAAACTATTCATACACCTTTGCAGAGTTTAGGCCCTGCCACTGTCCCCACCTTGTGGCCTTCTATTAGTTTTATAGAGGGTTGCTTCATCACCAGCTGTGAGGGGTCTGAGGCTTTGTCCTTCTTGCAAGCCTTAAAGTTAGCTGGCATTTCCATGAATGCTGACAAAAGACGTGAGATTCCTGGGTCAGAGACAAAGGATTTCCCCAGTTTCCTCAGGATACTTCCATGATACACATGATGGGTTCCATCGCTAGAGAATAGTACTGAACTTGGGAAACCTAAATCCTTGATTGTGGCCACTAAGGACATGTGCCTTTCACCCCAAGGGGGCACATTCTTACTTCCAAGGCTACGCTCCGTGCAGGCATCCTTGCGAGGATGGTGTGGAACAGAAAGCAGTCAGGGCCTGTGTTCATAAGATGGGCAGACACGAGACTGCCATGGAGAATCCTCTCCCGGTCGGTCTTTGAAGGTGCAGCCAACTTGTGTTAGAGACCAACAAGTACCTGCCCCGGAAAGCATGAGAGTAAGTTGGCTAGCACTGCTCAGTCCCCGGCCCCTGGGGACTCCTGCACTGACCAGCATGTGAGCGGCACTCAGGACAGTGCAAGGACGCGGTGATGCAGGCCTTGCTGCCACAGGGCGCTGTCCTCTGGTGCCGTCCTCTGGGCTGGCCCTGGAACACAGACACCTTTGTTTTTACTTCACCCTTGACATTTTTTAAATAACAGGATTTTTTTCTTTATTTTTTATGTATTTCTCATTATAAGCCTTAGATCATTTATTTTCTTTCTTATGCTTCTGAAGGCAAAAAAAACTCTGAATCTGCCTTTTAGAAGCCACGCTGGGCTCTCCAGCGTAGATGGCGGGGCCTCTCCCAGCCCCCACCACCAGCCCTGTGACTCTGTCTCATGCAGGGAGCTGATGGGTTTTCTTATATGTGTGATGAGAGTAGGTTTATTGTTCTTTTTTGTTGCAGTAGAATTCTGAAATATTTGGTCAGAATATTACTTTGAAATTTGCAAATGTGATGTCATTTAGCATTAAGAGTAGCCATAAATAACCAGGAAAACTGACTTGAGGCCCACTCACATTCTATCATGGTTTTAAGGTTTTTTTAATTAATCATTCATTTTAGTTTTTTATTTTACTTAATGCTATGCCAGAATTCATTTCAAAGGGTACAAGACTTTGTATAAAGAATGCATGTCTATTAACACCTTAATTCTGACACACAGAACATTGACACTCCACTGTACCTAAATGTCTCTTGTCTTTTTACAAAAAGCAAAGATTACCAAATGTTTACGGATGTTCTCCCCTGCCTGACACGTTAATGTCTTCGTATTCTAACATATTAGGCAACTATATATGTGGGTGTAGACTTACATTTAAATTGTCAAATAAACTGACTAAATAATTTTGTCGAAACAGATTGGAGACATAAAAACAGCCGAAAAGTATTTTCAAGAAGTTGAGAAAGTGGCACAGAAATTGGATGGACTGCAGGGCAAAATAATGGTTTTAATGAACAGGTAAATATTTTTAAACTAAATATATATATTATCAAATTTCCCCCAAAGAGTTTAAGTTCTACTTACTGATCTGGAGAAAATGTCCTTCTTTGTACCACTTCCTATCCTGTGTCTCTCAGAATTAGAGGCCCAAGAGGTACATGGGGATTTTCTTGAATTTCATTGTTCTTTTAACCATAAAAACTGATTTGAAGGGGACATTTCTCCCCATTTGTTTCTCAAAGAACTGCTTGTGTCACCCCACTGTCAGTGTAAGTTTGCTGAGTGCGCGCGGTCTCCACCTGTGTGTGTGTGCGTGCATGAGTGTGTGTGTGTGTGTGTGTGTGTGTGTTGAGGCCTGTGTGCTGTGCTCCCTGGCGGCTTCTCTGGCTGAATCAGCAGGTGGCAAGGCACAGCTTTGTGTCTGCATCTGTTGAGACGCAGCTGTACCCTGTGTAGCACACACACACAAGACCAGAGTGTGAGAACAAACCAGGTGCCAGAACAAAACTGAGGGCCATACCTGTGGCTCATTGAGTAGGGCACTGGCCCCATATACCAAGGGTGGCAGGTTCAAACCCAGCCCCGGCCAAACTGCAACAAAAAAATTGCTGGGTGTCGTGGCAGGTGCCTGTAGTCCCAGCTACTTGGGAGGCTGAGGCAAGAGAATTGCCTAAGCCCAGGATTTGGAGGTTGCTGTGAGCTGTGATGCCATGGCACTCTGTTGAGGGCAATAGAGTAAGACTCTGTCTCTTAAAAAAAAAAAAAAAGAAAACTGAGTGGTTTTAATTTGCTGACCAGAGAGTTTAGGCAGCGAATGCATCAGGGCAAGTGTGGTGTGTCCTGTGCTATGGGGTGAGCGTGTGCTCCAGTGTCCCGGTTGCCCCCGTCATCATTCCCATCCTTTGTGTTTCAGAGCTTTCCTGCACCTGGGTCAGAACAACTTTGCAGAAGCCCACAGATTCTTCACGGAGATTCTGAGGCTGGACCCCACAAACACAGTGGTAAGACCCCAGAGGCACACTCAGTGACCACAGGGCCCTCACCATCCCCATTTTGCAGGTGCTAGAAATAGACATGGAAATGCACCTACAGCCTCCCTGTGGCCCACAGGCTCAGGCAGTGGTGGCTGGGTTGACCGCACGGGGCAGGGGTGTCTGCTGACCAACCGTGCAACCCCTCACTGCGCTCCCCTCCTAGGCCAACAACAACGCCGCTGTGTGTCTGCTGTACCTGGGCAGGCTCAAGGACTCCCTGCGACAGCTGGAGGCCATGGTCCAGCAGGATCCCGGGCGCTGTCTGCACGAGAGCGTGCTCTTCAACCTGACCACCATGTACGAGCTGGAGTCCTCACGCAGTGTGCAGAAGAAGCAGGGCCTGCTCGAGGCCGTGGCCAGCAGGGAGGGGGACAGCTTTAACACACAGTGCCTCAAGCTGGCATAGTCACCGCTTTCTGGAACAGCCAGCATCTCCGTAGACTGTGTACGGGGAGCTAATGTATTAATGCAGCTCTGAGGGGCTTAATAAAACATCTTTTCCCTGATGTCTGGAGCATCTTCTTGATCCTGAGACTGTCTGGCAGCTGCTGGACTCCAGCCAGCTCCATCCTGCAGCTCGGCCACAGTTCATGAACAGGAGTGGACCATGCCAGGGCTGCACTGGCGCTTATGGGCACAGGCAGCCCACGCACACATGGGTCCTCCTGTTTACCCCTGGAGGCCAGCCTGCCTCATTCACCAACTGAGCATCCAGAGAAAGGCTGGCGGACGTGAGCCCCTCGTGCCACACACCTGACGTTCTGGAGGAATTTTTGTCACTAATGGTAAAGAAACCATCTTTCTATTCCCACAGCCCCAGACTAAACTTGTCAGTCTTAGTCAGCAGATTCTTTTTCAGCCTGACGCCTTGAGTGCCTGGTACTGGATGAAGAGCCCGTCATTTCTCCTGGATTTTGCCACGTGGGGAGCAGAGCAGGACAGAGGCTTCATGTGCACAATGAAATGAGGACGGGCGTTCACAGCACAGGTCGGCAGGCGGGGGCAGAGCTTATAGTCTATTCTGTCATGCCAGGAAGTCAGGACATCAGCTGTAGTAGTCACATAGTTATCCTTGCTTTTAAAAAATTTCAAATACCTGAAAATTTCTTCAGTTTATTGAAGATCTCTAGCAAGAGTGCTTTAAATATCTAGCTTTTCTAATGCATTTTCAAACATACTCTAATAATTCATTTTAGAGACTCTGTAATATAAACATCTAGTGCACAAAGCCAAGCTTTGTCCCTATTCAATCTTTGGGTAAAGGAGAAACAGAGAGATAGAGCATCTCCCAGACAGTCTCAGCCCCTTCGCTGAGTACGGCATCACTGCACTTTACAGAAGGAGAAAAAAGAGATGAGACGGTAAAAAGGACCCTCGAACACCAAGGAGGTTTAAAACCTTTCTCTTCAAAAACAGAGAAAAAATTAAACTTTAATTTTAAAAAGCTCAAAAGTTGATATCATTTCACAGGTTGCTGACTGGCCACAAGTCACCCATTGACATGGATTGTTTCTCTGTAAGTTTCATCAACTAGTATCAAGATGTTAAGGCGCTCGGTGATTCTATATAAGCAGCTAAGAGATGAAGAGGGAAGCAGGCTGACTCGGGGACAGCTGGGAATTCACACATTTCCTGGCAGTTTTACCCTGAAATGATCTGTGCTACCGGGTGACTCGTGACTGGTCAGCAGCGTGTTCAGGTCCTTCCTTGGAGCGTTTTCCTTCAGGTCTGGCTGCAGGACTGAGGCTTTTCTCGTGCTCACTCCTGACGCCAGGCCGCACCAGCTCCTGAGTGGAGGTTTTCCTGCCTGTGCTCTGCTGAACCTTAGAGCCGTGTTACATCGGTGGTTCTCAAAGTGGGGTCCCTGGCCCAGTAGATCTGCATCTCCTGGAATGTGTCTCAGAAATGCACATCCTCAGCCCCACCCCAGCCCACAGAATTTAGCTGCTAGGACCTGGGCTCAGGCCGGGCAGTCCGGGTTTGCACAGCCTTCCAGAGCCCGCTGGCCCTCGTGCAAGTGTGAGAAGCAGGGACACGGGGCGGCAGACCTTGGAGCCCCTGGGGCTTGCAACCCAGCCTTCTTGTGGGGCCGGCATTTCTCCTGTGTCCCCTCGAAGGCCCTGACCCCACCTGTCGTTGTCTCTGTCTGGATGTCCTACCATACCCCATGCATCCTTCCAGCCTGTCCAATATTGCCCCCAAAGCACCCTCCTGCCCACACTCCCCTTCTGCTCTCCTTGTGGTCTGACCTTAGGACTTCCCAGGTGCCGCTGCAGCTGCCCGCCCCACAGGTGTCATCTCACACTGGCTCTGCCTTCAGCCTCCCTTGCCATCCCAACATGCTGTGCACAGACTCCAGGGTCTATGGAGCAGATGTGCAGGGCCCTGGGACTCCAGGTCCAGCAGAGCAGGTGTGGAGGGCCCTGAGGTTGCGGGTCAGTTTCTGAGAGGCCAGCTTGCATGTCGTGCTCCAGAGTCTGGCTCCATAGGCACCGAGCTCCCCCACGGCTTTAGGCTTACCCACACAAAGATGTTGCCAAGAACTCCTTTGCCAGCAAGGACAGAAGAGAAGCTGCCTCTGCTGGGCTGTCTGGAGGTGCTACTTTGCCCAGAATCTGGGCCCTGACTCTGTGACAAGACAGGACCCAGAATGTTCTTCTGGATGGTGAGCCTGGGGAACGGCGCTCAGGCCCCCAGATTTCTCAGTCCTGGCCCTGGAAGCAGAGGGTCCCTGCTGGTCTGGGGCACTGTGTGATCAGACAGCAGCATGCCAGTGGGCACGAGATGTCCTGACAGCTGTCCAAAGACCAACACCCTCCAGGCAGCATCTGAGCCCGAGTTTTGGTTTCATCCCGTGCAGGTGGTGGGGGCCCATGACAGCCAGAACTGAATTCTCCACCAAGTCACAGGCAAAGGGCTAGAGACAGATTTTATTTGACCTAAAAAAACAATGAGTATTGCCTGCGGTCTGAGTCTGGGGCCCGAGGTCTGTGTCCACTCAGGTGGGTGATGGGCCTCTGCCTCCCGCTGTGCTAGAGGCAGCCTCTCTCGGCGGCTCCAGGCTCCTGTCACATTTCTGTTCTCTCCTGTGCTTGGCTCCTTTTCAAAAACAATGCATGTCTTTTGGGTTTGTTTGTTTGTTTATTTGTTTAATGAATGAATAAAAATAAGCACTATGCCATGTGCTGGGCTCTTCTCTGGGGCAAAGCAAAACCTCACAGATTTTTGTTTCTGTGCACACATGAGGGAGTTCTCAGCATCCTAAGGAAGCTGGGATATTGTTGCTCCGGGGACATGAGACTGGGAAAGACAGGCTGTTTGTAAAGGTCTGTTGTGTTACAAAGTCACGCCATCAATTCTCCCAGCAACTGTTATTGTTAGCATCGCTCTTAATGACACTGTCACTTGCCTTTCAGGAGCAATCCCCCTTCCTCACTTTTCTCCTACTGGATTGTGAAGGGAAAAGCAACCAGACTATCAAATTTTCCAAACTTTAGCAGTGCATAAATGCTATTTCAGCATGTTTTCTGCATTTTATCCCAATAAAAACTTTACAGGAAGGCGGTGCCTGTGGCTCAGTGGGTAGGGAGCCCTACCCAGGGTGGTGGATTCAAACCTGGCCCTGGCCAAATTGCAAAACAAAACAAAACAAAACAAAAAAGCCAGGCGTTGTGGCGGGCACCTGTAGTCCCAGCTACTTGGGAGGCTGAGGCAAGAGAATCACCTAAGCCCAGGAGTTGAAGGTTGCTGTAAGTTGTGGCGCCACAGCACTCTACCAAGGACAATAAAGTGAGACTCTATCTCTAAAAAAAAAGTTATGGGAGTAATAACTAAGTTTATAACTTAGTGACCTGGCCTTGGGTGGGAGCCTGTTGGCATTCTACAGGGCCCTGTGGGGCCACACAGGCAGGACTGGGCATGGGGACAGCTCTGTTTATCGACATCCTGTAGGTCTCCCTGGAGAGGGTGGCATGCCACCTGCATGTTCTGTATGACACTGAGAGCAGGATCTTTATTCCAGAACAGGCGTTGACACATTTTCTGGGAAAGGCCAGAGTCCGTATTTCAGGCTTAGATGGCACATTCGTCCCTGGTGAACGTTCTTTTTTGTTTTTGTTTTACCAACTCTTTAAGAAGGTCAAAACCATCTGAAGCTTTCAGGCCACTTAGGACCAGTCTGTTTGGCCCGTGGGCCGGAGTTTGCTGACTTCTGTTGCTGAACAACAGACAGGACGTAGCAAATGTCCAAGACGGCTCTCACAGGAACACCCCATCGGGGACCACACCGTAGGCAGCACTCCCGAGCACACGGGCTCAGAGCCAGCGGTCCCGACTGCTGTGCCCAGCACTGACCCAGTGGCCGTCAGAGCCACTGGTCCTCCATGAGTGTAATTCTGTGGGTGCCGTAGATCTGTGTGGCCCTGCAATGGATGTCTTTTCCTTTATCCCCAAATAATGTGTAGGTTAAATTATTTCCTTTTGACATCCAAGAACACAAATAGAAAAGACATTTATTGGTCATTTCTCCACATGGCATTTCATGGAATGCTAACAGCAGTTCTGGGAAGTGGTGTTTCACAGGTTAAAGCGTGAAAGTTAGAAATGCCAGGTGACTCCCCAGGCCTCATGATTGAAAGGTGGTAGAGGCAGGTTCCAGCCACTGGTAATGTCCCAGCTCACAAGTGTCCCACTGAGTCGTGCTGCCTTTCACATGCTGCACACTGAGGATCCCGCACGCTGCCCACTTAGCCTGCACCCCGCACGCGCACACTGTGGGTCCCGCACACTGCCCACTTAGCCTGCACCCCGCACGCCACACACTGAGGGTCCCGCACACTGCCCACGGAGCCTGCACCCCTCACGCCGCACGCTGAGGGTCCCGCGCGCTGCCCACGGAGCCTGCACCCCTCACGCCGCACGCTGAGGGTCCCGCGCGCTGCCCACGGAGCCTGCACCCCGCACGCCGCACGCTGAGGGTCCCGCGCGCTGCCCACGGAGCCTGCACCCCGCATGCCGCACACTGAGGGTCCATGCAGGGTTCAGCCACCAGGGCAGTGGCCTGGACTCCAGCAGGCAGCCAGGGCACACGTGTGCACAGAGCCCAGATGCACACGCACCACAGAACACCTGTACAGCAGATACACATACATTTTACACCAACTACACATATACACATATACCAAACACACACACGAAAAATAAGAATAAGAGGGGTTTGAGTGTGGTGTAGGAAAGAAGACATTTTTCTGGAAAACCAGTACAGCAGCTGCCCCCGCACTGTGCTGTGGCTTGGAGCTATTTCCCTCCAAGTTGCACATATAACCCCAGGATGTTTCTGCTCCTGGGACCCAACTTCTGCCTGAAGGCCTGCTCCCCAGACTCTGCCCACGGCCACTCGGAGAATTCACAGCCTCTGACGCATACCAAACATGACAGGCCATTCAAACAGCAAGCTCTGCCCAAAGGGACATGCCATCACAGCTAAGGACAGAGGGAAGGCAACCCTCAGCCCTGTTCAGAGCCAGTGTTTATCTTCTGGCCCCAGTGTGCTGTCAGTGACCAGCACTGCCCTGCGCCCAGCAGGGGAATGGGGTGGGCAGAGGGCAGCGGCAGCTTCTTGACCAGAAAAGGGTCTCTGGGCTCCCTCTGCTCTCCCCAGGGTGGGGCCTCTGAGCTGAAGCTGCAGAAACATGCACAGGCTGGACAAAGGTGGACAGCCAGCAATATGGGAGCCAAGGCTCCCCACCACTGCAGCAGTCCAAGCAGCCAGGTCACAGGTGTAGCCTGCACAAGGGAGGGACAGGTATCTGTTGGCTTAAGGAACTTACACCTTGATTACAAGTGCTGAAGGAATAAGAATAAATGTCTATAAAATATGTAAAAAATTAAAGGATTCTTTGAGTCACTCAAATACCTGGCTATTTGCTCTGGGACCCTGGGTAAAGGAATATCTGACTGGAACCTGTGTGCTGGTGTCCCATGGCCACTGTAACTAAGCACCATGAACTGGGCGACTGCAATGGAAACTGTCCCCACAGCTCAGGGGCCAGAGGTGTAAGCACAGGGTCCAGCAGGTGGGTGCCCTTGAGGCTGAGGGAGACCCTGCCCCACGCCTCCCTCCTGACTCCCAGGCTGCCATCACCCCTGCTGCCCCTGGCTGGGGGCCACTTCATTGCAGCCTCTGGCCCCTGTGTCTGTGTCACCTCCAGACACCAGTCTGGACTTAGTGCCCACTGGGGTCCAGGATGTCTCCATCTGAAGTCCTTGTTCGGACAGATCTGCACAGACTCTGTTCCACATCCAATCACATCATGAGGCTCCAGGAGACGTGCATATTGGGAGGACACCACCATTGAAGCCAGGACACCTACCAGCACTCCAGTAAAGATCAAATAAAACCCTTTAGATCTCACAGGACAAAGGAGGCTTCCAGGAGCCAGCAGTGTTCAGGCACCTCACACACGGGCCCTGCTCCATGGGCATGAGGCATTCCCTTCTACAGGGAGAAGGATGAGAAAACGGAGGCACGAGAATTTAGAGAATCTGCCAGAAGTCACGCAGTTGTTGGAGGGGCAGCACCAGACTCACCACCTCAGGGAATGACTCTGGTATCTGATCCTCCATCCACTCGGACACCTCCCTGCCCCCTGCACTCAGGAGGAGCCTGCTGTGCTGCCACTTGTCTGGGCCTGCTGTGTCATCCTTGTGTCCTTGGGGACCCCACCCCATGTCCTTCTGCTGGGGCAGTCAATAAAGCCTGGCGCCAGAGAGCCATCAGGATTAATTAGCGGGGGAGCAGGCTGGCAAGTGTCGGACACTAAAGCAAATCATATTGATCCATCGATTTGCCCTTGGCTAGGCCACCATATAACCCAGACGAAATTCTGTTTGGATGTTTTTAAAGGTTGGTGTAAAATAAACACACCACCTGTAATAGGGAAGTAAAAGACCTCAGAGTGTCACAAGGGCAGAGGAGGGGTCTCCAGCCTACCACCCTCACCACCATGCTGCGCTGACCAGAACACCCCACCGCAGATCCTCTGGCCTGGGGTGCTATCTTCCTGCCGAGAAGCTCCCAGTGCCTTGGCCACCCCTGTGTTTGAAAAAATGTTTTAGGCTTGGCGCCTGTGGCTCAATCGGCTAAGGTGCCAGTCATGTACACCTAAGGTGGCGGGTTCGAATCCCCAGCCCGGGCCCACCAAACAACAATGATGGCTGCAACCAAAAAATGGCCGGGCGTTGTGGCGGGCGCCTGTGGTCCCAGCTACTTGGGAGGCTGAGGCAGGAGACTCGCTTG
>CAUYQV010113378.1:0-15992 GCA_963574575.1 Galagoides demidoff
CTGGCTAACATAGCCATCATGTCTTTCTCATAATTGTTGTGTTAAGACATTCATATTCAACCTTTAGACAAATTCACATGTACCCTAATAGGATAAATCATAGGCGTGATCCCCACAATATCATTCTCTTCACCTATCCTCCCTCCTCCCCTCCCCCCTCCTCTTACCCCATAGTCTAGGGCTCCATTTGGATCGTAGCTTTCTCAAGATAGCTGTTTTTTTTTTTTTTTTTATAAAGAACCTAAAGCTGTCCCCCAGGGTAGAGTGCCGTGGCATTACAGCTCACAGCAACCTCCAACTCCTGGGCTCAAGCGAGTCTCCTGCCTCCGCCTCCCAAGTAGCTGGAACCACAGGCGCCCGCCACAACGCCAGGCTATTTTTGGTTGCAGCCATCATTGTTGTTTGGCGGGTCCGGGCTGGATTCAAACCTGCCACCTTAGGTGTATGTGGCTGGCGCCTTAGCCAGTTGAGCTACAGGCACCGAGCCTGAATAACTGTTTTATTAATAGATGAACTGGTCCTCACACAACCCTGGGAGGTAGGCACAGAAACCATTTACATCCCCGTTTACAGGTGAGGAAACCGGGACCCTGAGAAGTTAAATGGCCTGCTCAGGCATAGTCACTAGCTGGTACCAAGTAGGGTTAGAGTACTGGCCCTCTCATTCCAGAGTTTGGTACTTTATTTTTTGTCCCAGAACTCTACCCTGCCTTAAAACAACTAATCTTTAGCTAAGAAGTGGAAACAACCCAAATGTCTATCAGTAGATGAAGGAATAAACAAAATACGGTATATCCACACACTAGAACATTATTCAGCCATAAAAAGGAAATTCTGACACATGCTAGAACATGGATGAACCTTGAAAACATTATGCCAAGTGAAATAAGCCAATCACACAATCACCTAGAACAGGCAAACTCATAAAGATAGAAAACAGAGTGGTGGTTGCCAGAGGCTGGGGGAAGGGAAATGGGAGTTGCTGCTTAATGCCTATAGTTTCACTTTTCCAAGATGAAACTTGTAAACAAATTCTGGAGATTGGTTTACACCAATGCAAACACACTTAACACTATTGTACACTTAAAATGGTTCTATATTTTATTATAATGTTTAAAAACACTACCCCCTAAATCATGGGGGAATAAAACCCAAAACGTGAATCTCTTATGTCTAGGTAAGCAAATGTTCCTCCCCTGGCAACAAACAACTAGGCTGTTAAACAGAGTCCTCAGGACCCTGCCAGGCATCTGTACACGTGGAGAACACCATATAAGACTTAATCCCTGTGGCTGGGGCCTGTGTTGCGCTCAGGAAGGGTGGGGTGAGGCAGCACAGACCCAAGATGCAGTTCAAGCCCCCTCTTAGAGACTCAGGTGTTTCCTTCCCACTCAGCAGCAGCTCCTGGACCTTGCGAGAGGTGGTAGCAGGGCCTGAGTGTGAGAGACACCGCCTGAGGAACCAGGATCTGGGCCCCCATTCTGTTGCGGATCCTGTGGGCAAGTCCCACCCTTTCTTAGAGCCTTAGTTTTCTTTTCTGTGAAACAAACAAGTTGAACTAAGCTGTCTGAGGGGCTTTCCTGCTCTGGTTCTCTGTGATGAGCTGTACAAATGCCACCTGGGGCCAGGCCATTGGAGGTTACATGGCTGGCACTGGGGGCAGGGCGGGAGTGGGGTGGAGGTGGAGTCCCAGGGCCAGCCAGTTCCTGGCAAGTCCTGTCTAAGAACATGGATTGTAAATACAAGACTTCCTCTTCACAAGAGATAGGCAAGTTATGAGAACTCTAAAGATGCAGACTGAGGTAAACAGGTCCTCACTCTATTTCCCTGGAGGGTTTGCCTCCCCTCAATATTCAAAGGGAGACAGAAAAAAGGAAACCCCTGCTTGCCGGGAGGGGCCTCTAATCCGCCCTTTCAAAGGGCTCTGGAGGCAGACAATGGCTTCAGGCTGGCAGGACAGTGGCCCTGCTGGCCTGTGCTCCCCATCAGGACAAGAATGCGGAACAGCCCTAATCCCGTAAGAGAAGCTGCTCACAATGCCCGCCAGCCTGGTCACCCCGGCAACGGGGCAGGGATGGCGTGCCCTCCACCCTGCTCCTCCCTAGAGCTGCATCGGTGAAAGACGGGAGGCCTAGTGTTAGCGTGGGCCCTCCCTGAGCAAGGCAGGGAGGACAATGGCAGGCAGGAGGAATGGTCACCCTGGAGCCTCCTCTCTAAGGCCCTGGAGAGGCCCATGCTGCAGCTGTAGGGGATGGGACTGCCCCCTTTCTGCTCTAAACCATCCATGTCTCCCCAATGAGCTAAGCGAAAAAAACAAAAAAACCCCAAAAACTCTGTCCTAGAATTGAGCAGGACATTAAAAGTGTATTAATAGATAGCAAAATCAGTCACATAAACACAAATCACATATCTAGACAATCAAAACATTTGAGAACTTAAGATGTACATGTATGCAAAAACTAGGCACATCTTGGGTATACAGTTGTATAGTCACAAATGTATATAACGGTGAGATAAATTACCATAGGTCTAGAGGGCAGAGTTCTGGAGATGATAAGGCCTTAAGAGCAATGAGATTCCAAAAAGGTGTGTGTGTATGGGGGTCTTTGGAGGTGCTAGGAGTCTCTGCACTGGACACAAGTCCAACCCTGAGATCCATCTCTTTCAAATCTGGAAGCCAAAGAGTCTAAATCAGCATTTGTTAATCCTCAGTGAATAGCTCCATTCTCCTGTAGGCTCATGTTCTGGCTGCAATAGCAGGTATATTGAAGACCCTCCAGTTATTTACATTAGGTTCTAGCTGATCACAGCTTGGCTGGCACTTTCCAGGAGAGAAACAGTTATATCATAAGGCCTCTTTATGATATATAATATGACCCCCTTTATGTTATATCATGAGACCCCCTGGGGGGCTGGGTACTGCTCCCCAACCAACCCCAGCCCCACAGGAGAGGCCTCTGGCTATGGGTTGGAAAGTTTGTCAGAGTAAATTAGATCTAGCAACAGCTTAGGCCTAGATACAGCCCAACATGGAGAAAGCATTCAACAGTTGTTTACCAGTGAACATAACTCACAAATAAAATATTTATTGGTTAAGTCATGTGGCTGATCTTTGAAAGATGATGACACCAGCACCCAGATAAGATTTTCTCCCCTTTTTCCTAGGCAAGGGTGGAGTCAACTTTGGTTATGAAGATTAATTTTTTTTTTAGAGACAGAGTTTCACTTTGTCACGCTTGATAGAGTGCTGTAGTGTTATAGCTCATAGCAACCTTCAGCTCTTGGGCTTAGGTGATTCTCTTGCCTCAGCCTCCCAAGTAGCTGGGACTACAGGTGCCTACCACAATACCTGGCTATTTTTTTGTTGCAGTTTTGAACCCACCACCCTTGGTATATGGGGCTGGCGCCCTACTCACTGAGCCACAGGTGCTGCCTCTATGAAGATTAATTTTTGAGGACCTTTGTTCTCATCTACAAGATAGGTGAGCAAGTATTTTCTAGAATAAAAATAAGATGACTAAACCCAAGGAAGAGCATAAGAATTGATCAATGAATCACCCAGAGGAAAGAGGGCCACACGCTCAGAGACAGTCCTGGTATAATTATTAGTATTGCCCCCTTTATTCTCCATACCATCCAAATTAAGACAATGTGTTAGATGAGCACCCTACTCAGAGGGGGAAGGAAAACCAGGCCCGATGATCTGATGGGTAATGTAAACGTGAACAAGTGATCAGCAGAGGGGGCATTAAGAGCCCAGGTATCAAATCCTTATTTCCCCTATCAAGCTATGCAACTCAAGACAAGTCACTTAAATGAACTGGTTAACTGGCTGGCTAGTTTTTTTTTTTTCTTTTTTTTTAAGAGACAGAGTCTCACTTTATTGCCCTTGGTAGAGTGCTTTGGCGTCATAGCTCACAGCAACCTCCAACTCCTGGGCTTAGGGGATTCTCTTGCCTCAGCCTCCTGAGTAGCTGGGACTACAGGTGCCCACCACAACGCTTGGCTATTTTTTTGTTACAGTTTGGCCAGGGCCAGGTTTGAACCTGCCACCCTCAGTATATGGGGCCGGTGCCCTACTCACTGAGCCACAGGCGCCACCCTGGCTGGCTAGTTTTAATGTTCTTATCTGAAAAATGGAAGGACAATTAATCTCCAAACATCTGCTAAATGCTTACTATGTTGTGCTTGGTACTATAGATTATAATGTTATAGATTCAGACAAAAATTATACACCCTATGCCAAGGCCCTCCGTCCAGTGGGAAGACGGGCAATTAAATGAACTCCAGTCTAGTGTGATAAATGTGGCAGCTGAGGTCCCTGCTTACAGACTGGCTCCAGGAGCACTGGAGAGCTTTGTTTCCTATAGAAGCAACCCTCCAACTGCCCCCCCCCCCACACACACACTGAGAGAACTGTTTTAGACCTTGAAGGACGAGTGAGGTTTGCTAAGCCAAGGGAGATGGGCTAGGAAGGAGTGAGGGGGCATTCAGACAGATGGAAAGGTGAGAGCAAAGGCCAGCAAGGAAGGAGCCACTCCTGAATTTGCACACCAGGACCTCTAAATTCCCTTCCAAGCTCTATTTTGTGCTGAGCTTCTTCAGAAATGGGTCACCTGCTCTCTCTGCCAGGAAGGTGCTGGCCAAGGATTGTTACATGGATTGTTCAGAGGCCCCATACTATGACTGTGTTAACCTGCCTGAGCATAATTCTTACTGATACCATCCCAGCAATTTTCTTGCCCCAGCAGCCATGGACTTTGGAAAGGAAGCAGAGCTAATTCCCTACCCTATTTTGCAAATGGCACACACGAGTCCAGAGAGGCTTACTGACTTTTCCAAGGTTCCCCAACACATCAAGACAGAATAAGAATCTGTCTGCCAGGATGGAGGGGTGCTGCCTGGAGAAGCCTCCATCTCAGAAGGGCATGCCCCCATCTTCCCCTGGACCTGGCTGTTCAGTACTACCAGCCATCCCATCCCACATGCAGATATACAATCATGCCCCCTCCTTCTTAGCCTGTACCCTGTGGAGGCAGGTTCTGGAGCTCAATGGGTAAACACTGCCTACCTCCCAGGAATTCAGATCAGGAGTGATCTGGATTAAGAAAAGAATGGTACAGAGGTCTTAGAAATAGAAGGTTCAGAGATGCTGGTTGCAGGTGCAGGGAGAGGGGGTGCCAGCTGGACATCTCTGGTCATAGCTGTCACCTGGAGTTGGAGCCAAGCTCCTTGACTCCTCTGGCCTTTCACAGAACAGCTGCTGTCCGGGAGGCAGGGCAAGGAGCTGGAGGATGACCCATTTAGATAACGGAGGAGAGGTTGGGCTGGGCTGGCCCAGGCCAGAGTAAGGATGGGCCTGGGGGTGGCTTGCCATCCCACCAACCTGCCAGAGGACCTGGCAGAGGTTAGGAATGGGCTCTGAAGAGAGCCTGAGCCACATCCTCTAAGCCCCATACTGCACTGCCCCTCCTTGTCACCCTCTAGCCCCTCTGCTAGGTTGCTGGGTGAGGAGCTTCCCTCCTCAGCCCTCTTGTGTGGTTTGGCCAGAGCCCAGGGACAAGAGTCGCCGGCAGCCTCCCTCCTTGCTGCTGAACAGGTAGGTACAGGAGGAGCTAGGAGGGCAGTGTCCCGCAGAACAAGCCTTTGGCAGCTGGCCAGGCAGGAGTCCTTCTCTGGAGCTAGGGCTGAAGGAGAGACTAGGACTTTGAACAAAGCAGAGATCAAAGTGGTTTGGCTCAGGGAAGCTGTGCATGATCCATGCTTTTTCCTTAGAGCAGGGCAGATCCAGGATGGTGGTTGGGAGAGGGGGTCCTAGGAAGGGTAGGTAGGGGCTTAGTTAAAGCCAGCCTTGCAATAACAGTATATATGCCAGAGGCTATGCTAAGCACTATCCACACAATATCTTATTAGTCCTAGGAGAGTCTCACAAGGTAGGGATTGTTATAATTCCTACTTCACAGATGTGGAAATTGAGGAATACAGAAGTCATACAGTTGGTAAGTAACAAAACCATGATTTGAAAACCCTTGCAGTATTGACTTTGAGCTGGGTAGTCTCCCGAACAAGGTTTAAAAACCAGAAATATAGTATATCACACCCATCCAGGATTTCTTAACACAATCAGTGTATGTGGGGAAAAGGGTTGGGTCCCACTGACTCTTCCTACCCTAAGTAGGTCTGGAGCACGGGGAAAGGCAGCCAAGGAGAGCTAGCTGTTAGAATGACACAGAACATGGAGGCAAGCTGGGTCTCATCTCAAGACCAACTCCCAGTCCAAGACTCAGTACTTGGTCACGCAGAGCCTGGGGTGGTCAAGTTAGGAGCCTCTGTTATGGGCAAGTTGCAGGCATGTCACTAACCAGGCACAGCATAAGTCACTTCCCTTTTTGGCTTCAGTTTTCTAATTTGTCAGTGAAGGATTTAGACCATCTCAGTCACTTCCAAACCTTTGGAAATCCCATGTGGCAATCCAATATATAGAAGAGACAGAGGCACCCCTGCCCCAGAGTGCTCCTCATTTGGATTCCCCTCATTTCCTTCACAGCATGCCTTAAAAGTAAAATTTCCACACAGATCACCCCAAAGGCTCTGGTGGACTCCACCATTCCAGGGGCCCCAGCATATGTTTTTCTTAGGGGGAGTGGTCAGGGGAGCTGGGGGAATCACAGGAGGAAATGTCATTTGGATGTGAAGATCCAGAGCAAATATTTGTTTTTCCTTTGATGCTCTCTTAGAGCAGCCATTAGTACCACCCACCTGCCCTTCCCTCTGCCAATCCCATCTGGGCCCTGATAATCCCATCTAGGCATGTTTGGAGTGGGAAATATGCTAGAAAGGTGAAGGGAAAATTGGGATAGAAGTCACACAGCAGGCTTTCCTCTCAATCTAGCCCCCACTAACAATCTTAATTTAATTGAAGGGAGGTTTTGGGTAGCTTCCACATGGCACCAGGTCTCTCTTGGCTCAGGGAGGATGGTCAAGGGGCAGGGTTGGGGGTAGTGTGGGGAGAGAGCAATGCTCAAGCATTGAGAAACCATTAACACAGCAGGCAGCTGCTCTCAGAAGAAGTGAGACCCAGGGCAAGTTCTCAGCAGCAGTACTGGGTGGTCTAGATCAGAGAGGTTCAGAGATGGCCACATGTCTACTGATCTTGGCTCCCTACCTACAGCAAGAGGCATGTGGCCAGGGAATATCTGCAGAATTCTCTGTTCTGATGTAATAAGAGCTGGAATTCCTGCCTAGAGCCACTGAGGTTCGAAAACTAAAAGCTGGCTTATCTCACTCCAGAATCAAATGAGATCTCTCTTTCTCCTTCTCTTACACACACACAATGACACAGGTCAGAAGCTGATTGGATCTCTCAACTTCAATCTCAGTTTCTCAGCTTCTGGGCCACCCCAGTCCTCACAACCCAGTCCCCACTCCCAGCCTCCCACAGGCACAAGGCATGAGGCACAAGCCACGAGGAGCTATTTTCCTGCTAAGCCCCTGACAAAGCCTGGGCCCAGCAGTCTCAAGCCTAGGGCCTCACTGGGTCCCCATAACTTTATAAAAAAAAGAGAAAGAAAAGGAAAGCCAGGAAGTACATGATTGCCCAATAACTGTAACCTGGCAGCGGGCAACTGGGGACTGTGCCAGGCATTAGCAGGAAAAACATACTTCATCCTATTGATGGACCCATAATCCACCCCTTTTCCCAACATCCACACTCCTTCACCAATGAAATGACTTCTTATATTTCAAACCAGCTACTGGCTGCAAAAGCAAACACAACCTAGGGAGGCAACCACTGCCATAGCCAATAGGGCAAACCATAGACACACACACACACACACACACACACGCACGCATGCGTACATGCCTTGCAATCAGCAAAACATACTCCCTAAACCACCTGTTCTAAAAGACTCATTAAAATATAGATTATATGGCCTCATCCTAGACATTGAGGATAAATTCTTCTGGGTGTGGAACCAGAGAATTGAGTATTTTAAACAACATCTCAGGTGATTCTAAAGAACATTTAAAGTCAAATTGGAGAACCACATTCAAACTATGTCAACCAACTTTTGGCAAATTTGCCACCCTTTCTGGGCTGGCAAATTTGTGGTCGTAGTAGTTCTCACTGCAAGTTCTATGTATCAGGAACATTTTAAGTTCACATTTGTATCTTATTCAATTCTTTTAGCAGCTTATGAGGCAAGCTGTGTTTTCTCCATTTTTGCAGAAAGGGAAACAAAGTACAGAGATGAAGGAAATTGCCCAAGTTCACACAGATCACTACTACTACTACTACTTACTACTACACACCAAATTAACAGGGCACGTTCCTGAAAAGGCCCCAAAGGTGTCTTGGGGCACAGTGGACCTGGTATCAGAGCCAGGTTTCACATTTTTCAAAATAAGACTCATCATGAAATTTCAACTAAATCTTAGCCCTGTAAAGGACCCAGATGTCAAGCCCACCCCTGTGCAGACCTCCATAATATGCTGGGATGACAGATCGTTAGAGTTAAGGAACTTCATACCTCATCCATTCATTCAACCACACACATATTTATCAAATTCCTACTAAGGTTGGGTGCCTTCTATTCCTACTCTATTGAACAATCTGTTTCAAGCAAAATTCAACTTAAGTCCCATCTTCTCTAGGGAGCCATCCATTCCAAGATCGTACAATATTCGTCTTCTGTGCACCCTGAATCCATCACATGAGGTCTGTGCTGCTGAGGTCCTCAGGTCTATGACCACTCTCGGCCATCATGGGCAAACACATCTGCCATGGACACCCCTCCGAACACAAACGCACCCTCAGCGTTTAAAGACTGCGTGCTGCAACTCCACCGAGCAATGCTAATGGGCCCCTGGCCCACTCCTTCACTCCCCGCCAGCCGCCAAGCCCGCGCCTGCTGGGCCAGCGCGGCGATAGGCAACAGCACTCACCAGGCGCCCGGAGCTCTCCCGCGCCTTCTTCACCTTCCCGTAGGTGCCTTTGCCAAGTGTCTCCAGGAACTCGTAGCGGTGCCGCAGGTTGTGCTTGTGGTGGTGCCGCTTCACGGCCTGCTTCTTCATCAGGGGTTTGGGTGACTTGATAAGCCCGTCGGCCAGCGGCCGGGTGAATCCTGCAGCCACGGTGGCGGCGGCCGAGGCAGCGGGGCCGGGGCGCTGGGGAAAAGCCAATGACTCCATGGCGAGCGGAAGGGTAACGAAGGCGAGTCGCCGCGCGGGGAAGAGATAGAGCCCGCGGTGCTTGTCTTGTCTACGCCCAGCACGGACCCCACCGCCGCACCGGAGCGCGCTGGGAAACACAGCATTCCAAGTTATTATAAACGCTCCAAGCCCCAGGCCTTGGGCACGCCCCCCAACGCCCATTGGCCAGCTAGCCGGCGGCGCGTGACCGCGGTCTCCCGCATTCGCTCTCCGGCTCTCCCGGCCCCGCCTCTCCCCTCGGTGAGGCTGGGAAAGGTGTCAATGGAGCCCGCCCACCAGAGCCCCGGAGGGCCGGGACTGGGGCTTAGGGGCTCTTGCAACTGCCCTTGCCTCTGAGTGGCTGTTGGTCTTGGTAAGAACACTTGTTTTTCCTTGGTACTATGTTCTCAGTCGGCAAGGGGCAATCTGAGGGCTCTAGAGGTCACCAAAGTATTTCTCTATCCGGAGTAATTTGTTCAGCCAAAGTCTATTAATATAAAGTTGCTTGGCCACTTCTTATGAGTCCATAAAGGAGATATGGGATAGAATAGAGGCAGAATCTAGCCAAGTGAGAGTGCTGATAGAGAACTGTTCTGGAGTTCTGAGTTCACTTGTTTTCAGTTAGATCATCCTTAATCAGATCCTGGAATCCAGTGGTCCTCTTCATCAAAGAGGGCTTCTGAGTTTGAGTGGATCTTTCAAGATGTGGTAGAATTATGAAGTGTTGGCAGAAGATGGAGGAACCCAAAAGGGAAACATATATTCATTTTAAAATATGTATATTACACTCCTACTACTTTATGTGTATTCCTAAATCTGTAAATAGCTGCTCCACCCAAAGTTTTCTTGTCCCTTATTTTGGAGCCAGGAGGACTGGTGGTAGATCATGAAGTGTGGCTTGGTTTTTGAGGCCTAGAGCATTAGGTCTAGAATCTCCATTCTAAGTGCTCATTTAGAGTGAAATGAGAATGCCCACAGGTTTTACACTAAATGGGGGGAAAGGAACATTTTCCCTCTTAACCATCTTGATAACCTAATCCTGTGAAATGAGTATCATTCTGGCCAAACCCAAGCTGCAGAAGTGGGCACAGACCCTGCTCTGTAGGAAGGAGAATAGAGGACACTAGACCTTGATCCCCTTTCCTGAGAGAAGTCCTCCTGCAAGCAGACTTATGGCCCTGACAGGATTCCAGCTGTGCTGGGGGGGACAGCTTTTACCTCCTACTCCTGAGGATGGTACCTCCAGGTGTGTATTCAGGGTATGCTGAGGATCAAGAAGGACTAAATCCTTAGTGGCTAAATTTTTTGTTAGTGTCTCCTTGCTTTTCTATTTCCACAGATCCTTTGGTCCTTTCTAGAATGAACTGAGGGGGCAGTGCCTTTGGCTCAGCAGGTAGGGCGCCAGCCCCATGTGCCAAGGATTTGAGCCTTTGAGCCAGACCCCAGCCAAACTGCAACAACAACAACAATAAAATAGCCAGGCGGGTGTTGTGGGGGGTGCCTGTAGTCCCAGATACCCAGGAGGTTGAGGCAAGAGAATTACTTAAGCCCAGGAGTTGGAGGTTGCTGTGAGCTGTGATGCAACAGCACTCTACTGAGGGTGATGAAGTAAGACTCTGTCTCTAAAACAAATAAACAAACAAAAAAATAGAATGAGTTGAGGATGTGCCCATCACTTCATGGAACACTTTGCCTCCTTTGTAACTAAAGAACATCCACCTTAGACAGAAAACCAACTTCCCTCCCCTAAATCTCGAGGGCCATGAGAGGTGGAAGCTGGTTTGGCATTCTTTCCTCTGCTGGCCTTTCCTTTTTTTTTTTTTTTTTTCAGAGACAGAGTCTCAATTTATTGCCCTTGGTAGAGTACTGTGGTGTCACAGCTCATAGCAACCTCCAACTCCTGGGCTTAGGCCAGTGGTTCTCAACCTTCCTTTTTTTTTCTTTGAGACAGAGCCTCAAGCTGTCCCCCTGGGTAGAATGCTGTGGCATCACAGCTCACAGCAACCTCCAACTCCTGGGCTCAAGCGAGTCCCCTGCCTCAGCCTCCCAAGTAGCTGGGATCACAGGCGCTTGCCACAATGCCTGGCTATTTTTTGGTTGCAGCCATCATTATTGTTTGGCAGGCCTGGGTTGGATTTGAACCTGCCACCTTAGGTGTATGTGGCTGGCGCCTTAGCCACTTGAGCCACAGGCGCCAAGCCGGTTCTCAACCTTCCTAATGCTGCAATGTATTTTCATTGTTAAAAAGGGGTTTCGACCCACAAGTTGAGAACCACTGGCTTAGGCAATTCTCTTGCCTCAGCCTCCTGAGTAGCTGGGACTATAGGTGCCTGCCACAATGCCCAGCTATTTTTTGGTTGCAGTTTGGCTGAGGCTGGGTTTGAACCTGCCACCCTAAGTAAATGGGGCCAGCACCCTACCCACTGAGCCACAGGCACCGCACCTAGTCTTTCCTTTTGTCCTAGGTTATCTATGAAAATAGGATGAATTTCCAGGAAACAGCTCCCCCCAACCCACTGTTTCCTTTCTCTTCTGAGATCTGCATCCACTCTTGGGGTTTTATCCAGATTAGGATTCTCAAAAGGAAGCATGGGTAACATAAAAGGAAGCACAGGACTGTGTGTCAAGAGACCTGAGTTCTAGTCCCGACTCTGACACTAACTAGCTCTGTGGTCTTCTGTTCATTACTTCATTCACTCTACAAATACAGGTGCCCACTAGGTGGTACTACACCAGGGGACAGGATGGTGACAAGATCTCTGTCTTTGGACTATTCTCAGTCTAGTGAGAAACAAGTAAATCCTGTACAGAGGGAGAAGGGTCCATGATGGAGGAAGAATGGAATGCCCTTGGGATGTAGAATAGGATAGAGCTCCTAGTCCAAATGGGAGGAGGCTGATAGGGGCAGCTTCCTGAAGACACCCCCAGATCCCAAGAGAGAGTCTTGCTCTGTTGCACTACAGTGCAGTGGTGTTGTCATAGCTCATTGCAACCTCAAACTTCTGGGCTCAAGTGATATTCCTTCCTCAACTTCCCTAGTAGCTGGGACTATGGGCACACACATGCCACCGTGTCTGGCTAATTTTTCTATTTTTGGTAGGAATGAGGTCTCAGTCTTGCTCAGGCTGGTTTCTAACTCCTGACTTCCAGCAACCCTCCCACCCCAGCCTTCCAAAGCTTTAGGATTACAAGTGGGAGCCACCTTGCCAGCCTTGAAAACAGGGCTTTTTATACTGAGACCTAAAGGATAAGTGGCAATTAGCCAGCTGAATCAACATTTCTTCATTAGATGAAATAATTATATAGATGCACCTAAGTTTCACTTTCAGGCTTAATCTAGATTTCCATGAACTTTCCCAGGCATTCCAATACCCAGGGTGTTGCTACCATATAAAAAGTGCTCAGTAGATGCCTATGGTAAAGGAATGGATGTGTGATGAAATCTAAAGACTAAAATCTAAAGGCTACCTATGTGTGACAGATCTCCTGCTGTTATTGGCTAATGGCCATGGCAGTGAGTGACATCATATGCAACTTCTTGGACCTTTCTCACCTCCACTTCAGCTTCTTCTGACTATAGTATCAATCCTTATTTAGGTGGCAAGCCATGGATGACCAAAGATGACAGTAAGCAAGCAAAGGAGGCAGACAAACAGGCATAGAGCCTGAATAGCATGTGACTCAAAAATGATGTGAGCTGCTGAAACTGAATGCTCAATTTCTTTAAAGAGAGGGGTGGTGGGAGAGGGACAGTGCCTGGCATGGAATCTGTGTAGTCAGGGACTCTGCTGCCAGCAGGTCTCAGGGAATTCCCGGGTCATATGCTTGGATGTGTGGATGTGCTCAGATTGCCTCTGTGTGTGTGTGTGTCTGTGGGGGACTGGGAGGGTGAGTCCAGACTAGTAAAAGGGGATACAAAAGCAGCTCAGTGTGAGGACTGTTGTGATGTGTATTGCTGGGTACAGGCAGGAGCACAGGGGAGGGGCACTAAGGCCATTCTCTGGGGGTGATGTGGGAGGTGGGGACAGGAAATGCAGGTCTCAGATACATCTAAGATGAATCTTGAGGAGTGATTAAGAATTAGCTCTCTATTCTCCAGAAGTTTACAGTTTAGTGAGAGAAATAAGATAAATATAATGCTTACTATGCCACCCAAGTCAAAAAAATGGTAAGATCTCCCCCCAAATAAAGAGGCATAAAATGCCTGTGGGGTTGAAAGGATGGGTTTTATTCTGGTTCAGAGGTTGGGGGGCTCATAATTGAGCCTTGAAGAGTGGGTGGGATTTGGCGAAGTTATGAGGTCTTAGGAGATTCTGCATGTGTCTTAGGGTTTGGGAGGGAAGAGGGAGCCGGAATGCTCTTAATTCATGAACTATAGGGGGCTTCAGGGCCTACAGCATCTTCTCTCTTGGAATCATCTTAGTGAGCCATGCCTGAGCACCTCTTCTTTTCTCTGGGAAAAAGGTTCCACTCACTATTCCCTTCCAGCCGGAGACCTCAGCCATCATATTCCCTTTCCCCAGAACTCTGAGGATAAGTTACAGTTCTCATTCACAGCCCTCCCACCCCCACTATAACGGACACTATGGCCTTGAAGGTGTTGATCTTCTCCTCTCAGAGGCTAGTGGAACTACCTGGATAGGAACCTTCATGTTAGAACTGGCTCTTCAAACGTGGGAGGTGTAAATCCTTTTAGTTTTTGGCAAATTGGGATGCCTGGCTCATAGCTGCCCTCTTCTGACCAAACTAAGCCTAGCAGGTTTTATGGGATGCCCAAAGCTGTGACAAGGCAGGAGACGGGTTCCTCTAAGAATCCATTCATTTGTTCATTCGTTCATCAATTCAACAAATACGGATTGATCTATTACAATAGGTATAATAATATCTAACATTTATTGAACCATCATATCTGGTTCTAAGATTCTTAAATATAATGATATATCCAAGATCACCCAGCTGGGAAGTGGTAGAGCTGGGAGACAGACTCTGTCAGGTCAATATGCTTTGTGCCTCTAATTGAATTGTCTTATAGTAGTGCCAGAATGGGTGTTGGAAACACAAGATGCATTTAGTGAACTTCTAATAATCTAAATGTTTTTTCTTCTTTTGAGGCAGGGTCTTGCTCTGTTGCCTTAGCTAGAGAGCAGTGGTGTTATAGCTCCCTGCACCCTCAAACTCCTGGGCTCAAGTGATCCTCCTGTCTCAGCCTCCCTAGTAGTTGGGTTTACAGGTGCACACCATGCCTGGATAATTTTTTCTATTTTTTGTAGCGACAGAGTCTTCTTGTTCAAGCTGTTCTTGAACCCCTGACCTCACTCAATCCTTCAGCTTTGGCCTTCCAGAGTGCTGGGATTATAGATGTGAGCCACTGCACCTGGACTAAATTTTTATAAGTCTCACCAGGAGTTTGGAAAATTTTCTGCTGCGAACATTGAAAATAGTGTTCTAATATTCAATTACAATGGGAAATTTAATGTTATTCACAGGTAAGGCCTGGGGATCGGGGAGATGTGCCTGAAAGAGAAACGACCTCTTATACCAGAGGGCTAGCCCTGTTTCCTGACAGAGTGATAGAAAGAGCACACACACAGAGACGGAAGTCAGGATTCCTGGGTTCTAGCTCCATTTGTACCACCAAGCTACACTTGGTCATGGCCATGGACTTTCCCTTTGGGGGATGGCTGGCTCTTTATAAAAAAGGGATTTTTTTTTTCTTTGCAGTTTTTGGCCAGGGCTGGGTTTGAACCAGCAACCTCCAGTATGTGGGGCTGGCGCCCTACTGCTTTGAGCCACAGACGCCACCCCAATTTTCTTTTTTTTTTTTTTTGAGACATAGCCTCACTTTGTTACCCTTGGTAGAGTGCCGAGGTATCATAGCTAACAGCAACCTCAAATTCTTGGGCTCAAGTGATCCTCTTACCTCATTTTTTCATTTTTAGTAGAGATGGAGTCTCACTCTTATCCATGGTGGTCTCAAACTCCTGAGCTCAAGTGATCTGCCCACCTTGGCCTCCCAGAGTACTAGGATTATAGGCGTGAGCCACCACGCCTGGCCTAAAAAGGGGATTTGGATAAACCAACTCGTGTTTCATTTCAAATCTTTTGTAACTTCTATGCAATATTGAAACAGGGAGAAATTATTATAGGAATCTCATGGCCGGGCATGGTAGCATCCTAGCACTCTGGGAGGCTGAGGTAGGTGGATCCTTTGAGTTTAGGAGTTTGAGACCAGCCTGAGCAAGAGTGAAACCCCATCTCTACTAAAAATAGAAAACCTAGCTGGGCATCGTGGTGGGCACCTATAGTCCCAGCTACTTGGGAGGCTGAGGCAGGAGGATCGCTTGAGCCCAAGAGACTGAGGGGATTGTGAGCTATGATGACACCACAGCACACTACCCAGGGCAATACAGTGAGACTCTTATCTCAAAAAAAAAAAAAAAAAAGGAAATAAAAGAAAAGGAATCTCAGTCACTCACTTTCTTTTGCCTACCTGGTGGTAACCGATTCCCTCAGCTCTGAACATTTAGGAGCCCCATTCCCTCTCTACCCGCCAGGGTTGGCACAGTGATTTTGGCTGAAGAGTCTGGCTCTTGGATACAGGCTCTGCTCTGCCACTAATTGATTGTGATATTCTCATCTCTCTGCCACTGTATGTAGATGAACTGGAAAGATCCTAGTGCCCCAGCCCAGCCCCCAATCCTAATTTAGGCAGACTGGACTCTCCTGGCTCCAGAGACATGTTCATTTTTTCATTAAAAACCTCCGCCACTGCCCTCTTCTAAAGAAGTAGTTGGCAGAAG